>JAVSBS010013159.1:0-22864 GCA_033124195.1 Coracias cyanogaster | reverse complement strand
AGAGGGTAGTTAGGCACTGGAACAGGCTGCCCAGGGAGGTGGTGGAGTCACCATCCCTGGAGGTGTTTAAAGAATGACTAGATGCAGCGCTTGAGGATATGGTGTAGTGGTTAGAGAGATGCTAGGACAAAGGTTGGACTTGATGACCTTGGAGGTCCTTTCCAACCATAATGATTCTGTGATTCTTAAAGGCAACATTCATATTCCTAAAATAAATAATCAGTCTTCTCTTTCTTTTTCCTCCAATCCCTGATTCATCCCTTACAAGCTTCCAGCTTTTGCAGTATATAAGAAAGGAATCCTCCTGTATGGTGCGGGTCTGATTCACTTCCATGGCTTGGTCCATCCTGTGATCTGCAAGGTGAGGAAAATAATATAATGCATCATGTATCTACAGAATGTAAGGAATGTATCCTAATGTGTCTGAATCCTCAATTCTTATATTGCCTAATATCAGAAGGCTTGATTTTGCAATCTTTTTATGTTCTTCAAATACGTTTGTGTGTGTGTGTTTTTCTAAAACAGCTTTTTATTTTATTAAAAATCACAGTGGTAAGTTGAATGTTAGTCCAGCCAGGCCTGGCTGGAGTCAAAGGGCTGGAGAATGTCAGTTAGAGAAATAGTACTGCAGAGTATAACATATTTATTGCTGGTGGACATGGAAAAATACTGCCATTCAAAATTAGGGATTATGTTGTTATTTCTACTATTTGCTTCTTGCATGACTACTTCTTCCACCAATCCTGACACCTCCGCTACTAACTCCTTGCCTCAATCCACTTCTTACTGCATCCAGTCTCAGTCTCCACCCTGACATTTTTCACATCTCTCCTTCCTGTTTTGGGGCTAGCTGCCTCTTGCAATTTGGCTACAAGGAGACAAAATATGAAATCATGCCATATGTTCTCATTCAGTATCTCTGTACTGCTTTCCTGGCTCCTGTTGAGAAGGAAAGCTTTTCCACAAGCATCTGCCAGCTGATGACTGCTTGAACTGGAAAATAGCTCCTTGCTTCCCATAAAGAGGTACTTTTCCTTTCTTAGAACAAACCTACACTTTTTCTAGGAAAGGTGTAAGCTGAAGGCTATTGGGTTCTTGAACTGCTTTTTTTCAGAAACTGCTAAGCACTTTGCAACTTAATTTGCACCCTTCCACACTGCATATACAGCGTGTCTCTGCACACACAAAGAGGAGAGATTGTGTTTGGCTTTGAAGTACATTCGCTCATCCACATCTCAAGACAGAGGTCATCTGTCATTCTCCCTTCTGACTTTCTTTAAGTGTGAACTTTGACTTCCTGAACTTACAGCATGTCTAAGTTCTGCACATTGGTCTGTAGATCCAAGAAGACAACACCACCTCCTAATTTCTAGCACTTTATAACTCTTCTGGTCCAATTCAATGTGGCCTGAAAATTTTGTAAGTGCCTACAGTTGGATGTTGATATGTCCACAGAAGCGCATGTTGTAGCTGCATAGATGCCCTACATAGATGTGCTGTTAGAGCTGTGCCAATATTCAGACTTCTGCAGAGAGACATTTGGCATCAAGGGGGAGCCTGAAAAGCTGGACTTTAACACAGCCATAGGTATTGGTGGCTCCTGCCTTTGCACGGTACTTAGGATGCACTACTTCCCCTGGGAAGATCAGATCCGAGATGGTGTTTTGAGTGAGAAAACTGAAACTCCACCCCAGAAGAGTGCCACAGTGTGTCAGACTGCACATGCCCAAATGCTGAAACAGTCAGGGAAAAGGGCAGAGGGATATGGGTTTCTGGTCCTGCAACTGTCGCGGTTTTCTTCTAATAAGCAGCTAATGTAGGAGGCAGGCTTATCCTGGGAAGTGGGAAGAAGAGCTCCCTAACTTTCCCCCACTTCCTGCAGAAGTCGTCCAGCTCCCTGTCCCAGAGCTTGCTTTTGCCTGTTTCCCGGAGTTTGGCATGGCTCTGCCTCCCTGGAAGGAGAGGATTTGGGAAGGATGGATAAGGGGCAACTCTTCTTATACGTCCTTCCCCAGTCCTTCACATGAGGGAATAAACCAGTTATGGCTAGTTCCGTCTGTTAGCTTTTTGGGTTTTATGAATTCAGAGTATTTATAACCATGGCTGTTGATCTTAGTTCTCACTTTTTGTACTATTCCTTTTGCATTTGAAACTCATGAGAAAGCTTATACAACCTTAACAGTCCTTACCTACCTTAAAACCTTCCTTTACAATGAGATTATCTCATATTTTTGTCAGTTCTGGTAGGTCTTCTATACTCCTTTGTTTTTCCTAGGAACACCTCAGATTTCCTTCCAAATGGATATTAGGCTGATTGCATTCTTTAGAACAAAGATTCTCCCAGTCTCCTGCAGCTTGTGGTACTGATTTACTTATGTCCTTCTCAATACATGACACAATTAGAGAAAATGGAAGAAATGGAAGAAATATACTTCGTGTTAGTTAATTTCCTGCTCACAAATATGTTCCGCATGAGAATAGTCCTTCAAAATAAACATTAAAAAAAACCCTTTAGTAGTTAATATCTGATTTTAAACAAAGTTTTAATGTTCCGTTATTTCAAATAAGACATTCCCTCTGAATTTATTCTTTTATAGATATATACACTTTAGAAACACTACAGATATATGTTTATGTAAGATGTGATTTATCCCTATATTTTTCTCCCATATTCTTTTTTTACTTTATTCTGCAGTTTCATAAAATTCTTCCTCTTTTTCTCAATACACTGAGGTATTTTATTGCAGCTGCCCAGTTAGTAGCATGGCTAGATTAAGGATGCTGGTATACAAAGGCACGAGAGAGGACAAGAAAGGCACATGAGAGGTTTTCCAGGAAGAGGTGGAAGGCAGACTTCTTCAATGGTTTTAGGTAAAAATAAGAAGGGGAAATAAGAGATTCAATCTCACAGTCAAGATAGAGTTAAGCA
Organism: Coracias cyanogaster; assembly: GCA_033124195.1. Taxonomy (NCBI): domain Eukaryota; kingdom Metazoa; phylum Chordata; class Aves; order Coraciiformes; family Coraciidae; genus Coracias; species Coracias cyanogaster. The sequence continues at coordinate 19,935 of JAVSBS010013159.1, read as the reverse complement.
TGTGCTAGTAGCGAAGATCTGAACTACTCAAATATCTGTTAGGAAAGAAACAAAGGAGAGTGCATATGATCCAGCAAGTTCTGGGAATGTATTAGTGGCAACTTTTTATTGTAGAGGCAGAGGAAGTTAATAGATAAGGGACAGTAATTAAATCTGTTTGAAATTCAATTCAGCCAGAGGTCAGAGGGTAATGTGAATTATAGGAGACTGCACAACAATAGCATTGCAAATAAAGGAAGGAAGCCCCAAACTGATGTGAGGCAGACAGGTAGGAGGGTATCTTTGGAAGTAATTCCAAGGAGTATCTGAGGAGCAAGAACACATGTAAGAGGCAATAAACAAAGTGGGTTTGCCAAGAACAAAACACGCCTTAGCAGTTCTGTTTCCTCTTTTCCAAGATAACTGGCTTTTTGTTAAAGAGGGAGTAGTAGTTGTAGTACATCTCAGATTTAGTAAAGGTTTTGAGGAATGTCATCAGTAAGCTAGGGAAATGTGTTGGAGATGATGGGAATGTAAGGTTGATGGTCAGCTAGTTGGAAAACTGTACTCATGGAGTAGTCAGCAATGGATTTCTGTGAAATGGGGGATATTTCAAGACAATGTTGCTAATTTAATTCCTGGAGATCGCTTGACTCTAATCTAATAATTTGGGTTAACAATGTTGGTGACGGACTAAGGAGTACTTTCATGAATTTATACTTCAAATTACAGTGAGAAAGGGTGGAAGCACTTCAGAGGCAAGCAACAAAGGTCAGTCTGGTATGTTGGGGTAATAGCACATGAGGATAAATCCAAGAAAGAAAATACAAGGGAAAAATTCAGTGGTATTTGGAGAACTGATTAGGCAATAGCAACTCTGCAAGGCACATGGAAAACAACGTCAACTAAAAATTGAGTCAGTCAATAATGCAAAGCAGTTGCAATAAAGACAATCTGTCTTGGCATATACTAGCAGGATTCTTTTTCGTATAACATAGGAGGTATTTATTCTACCCTGTCCTTATTGGAAAGACCTTATCTGGCATTCAAGCTGTATCAAGTTTTGGAACCACCTTTTGTGAAAGATGCACAGAAATTGGAGAGAATCCACAAAAGAGATCCAGGAAGAAAAGTTTTAGAAAACATGATTTGTGTGGAAAAAAATTTAAACAACTGTGTTTGTACAAAAGAAGATGAAGACAATATTGATAACATAATAACATACTTCCAAAATGGCAAGAAGATAGCAAACAGTTGTTTTCCATGTTCACTGGATTAGGGCAAGCAGTATCTCTTCACTTCTGCGTGGGAAAATGAACATTTACGTACTGTGTTAGGGAAACCTAGTTCCACATTAGGAACAGCTGAAGCAAATTCTCCTAGGTTAAGCATAGAAATAGGCTATGATAGGGGGACTATAAAATCTTTAGGAGTATGTTAAATATCCACCAGGATGTTGCAGATCTACCAGCCATACTTCAGGACAAAAGCATAGATTAGATGATTTTGTGCAATCCCTTCAAGCTGCATCCCAGCTTTTTCCTCCAAAGTCCTGTGCAAAGGTTTGTGGAGTCTTTCCCTCTTCCCTGAGGCAGCAATGCACCCGTGCATCAGTTTAACAAGTCAGGATCTTCTTTAACAGGCTTCTCTCTGTGGTTCCAACAGCTTTATCAGAGTTTTGTGGGCTACTTCAGAGTTAACCTTTTCTCTGTGTGCACTGAAGTAGAGAAAATTTTGATTCTTTGACCCCATTAATCCATCAGAGCTTGTCCTGGAGCATGCTGGAAATATTCCTTAAAATGAAAAAACAAGTGAGCCCAAAACAGATAACCTTCAAGAGGGAGCTGAGTCACCTCCAGTTTTTTCACTTCTGGCTAGGGACAGGTATGTGGTTTAATCTCTTCACAGAAATATCAGTATACTTTTGGTATTCTGAGGCTGTGTTTCATTGTTGAATGCTTGAACTCTGTATTGCATAAAATTGGAGAGGTTTTCTTTGGAAGCCTTCAGTGACTACATCAGTAGTACAAAATTCACCTTAGCACCTCTTCTGCATGCTACCTTTCTAGGTCTGTGGACACAAATACACATTTTATATTAACATACTATTCAATTTTAATTCAGGTTCACAGATCAAATAACAATATAGTTATATAATTAACTTCACAATTTCTCATTTCCTTTATTTAACATTTCCTTTTGTTGTTTGTTTTTTTTTTCTTTCTTTCTTTCTTTCTTTCTGTATAAGCTTATATCCTATGCTATTTGTTTTAACCAGGGAAACACTGTAGTTTCTTTCCTTCACTGTTTGCTTTTTGGGTGATTTACACTATGGCTATCTGGGCTGCAGGAATGTGGATGTCAGCAGCTAGTTAACAAACAAGTGAGGTTATTGACAATTGTATCGATCATGAACCCTGTGAAAGTTGCTCAAGGCTTTTCTATTTAATTTGGGTTCTGAATATCCTCTGGTAATATTGCAATCAGTCTCAAATAAGCACATTTTCATTTTCAGTCACAGGTACTGTAAATCCCCTGATATTTCTTGGAAGAAATTAAAAAGAAAAAGAAATTAAAAATGGTTTCAAAAACATAGATCTGAAATTCATAGTTCAGAACTACAAGGTCACAGCCGCCATGCAGCTTTCTGTTGGTTATACTGTCATTAGAAATACCTTTGGTTATCAGATCACTGCAGGAACTTTTGCTAATAAAGCTAATTGTAAAGAAAACTCGAATAATTTTTTTTCCTTTTAAAATTTATCATGTTTAGTTGATTTATGGGACTTTTACATGACAAAGTTGAAAATCAGCTGGAAGAAACTCTAGTTATATTCTGGGGATAAACACAATTACAATGTGATAAGAAGAACTTTTCCTTCCCTTGCCCCCATCATTCCACAGAGGGTCAAGTGATAGAGGTTGGCCTGTGGTTCTAAAGCTGTAAATGGTACGCACCTTGAGCTTCTGCCTGCACGTGGCGAGAAATGCTATGTCTACAACTGACACATTAAACTGAAGGGCTGAAAGAAGCTGTTCTGGAAAAGACGTGTAACAGAAAAATGGGATGGAGCCTCCAGGGAGAGCGAAACCTCTTCCTGTCCACATACACTTTCCCGGTGTCTCCCTGTTGAACATACCGTAAACATACCAGCTGCAAGTACATGGTTGGCATCAGCTGGGCTGGGTTACATGGGGCTGAAATGCCTCTAAGGATTGGTCAAAGGCTGGGTGAAATTTGCAGTGGTTAGCTGCTGAGTGTGGTGTGATGCTGTCCTTGCCAGCATCGGTGGAAAGGAGGAGTGAGAGCATGGAGCTCCCTTTGATTCAATGATGCAGATGGCAGTGAAGTATGCTGAGGAAGATCCCAGAGTTTTCAGCAAGTTTTTGCCTCAAAAATTAGAACTGTGACATACGATATCATGCAGAGGGATTGCTCAATAGTAATTTGGCTGAATATTAACTGTTCAGTGGGAATGTGGCCTGAGACTAATTGACTGAAACATGAAGCACACTGAGATGAGCTCTTCATTTCTGACAGCTTGCCTGTATTCCTAAGTGCACACAGCTGCCCTTCCAGTTTATCTCTAGTCTGCTGATTGCTGTTGACCAGAATGTGCCTGTCATTCAAGCACTGATCTACTCTGTCCCGGCACAGCTCAGAAGCCTCTTTTCAGAAGCTTCATTACTTTTGAAAATGCTGAGACAGAGACATGCCACTTGGACATCTTTGGTAGTAGTACCTAATGAAATACTTGTGTGATGGTACTGTTCAAACGGTGCTAGATGTAGCCAGCCAGAAAAAAAACCAGTCCTGTCCAAAAGTAAGCCAGGATTTAATGTCATATATACTTTTAGTCACATGATTTAGTTTTAGGTAGTTCTGCAAGGAGCAGGGAATTCAACGTGATGGTCTTTAGGGGTCCCTTCCAACTTGAGATAATCTGTGATTCTAAAAGTTTAGAAACTTATGCCCAGAGTTGGTGATTCTGGGAAGGGGCAACACCTGCAGAAAAGGAAGACAGGTTGGCAGCAGCACGATCAGAATATGGATAACTATAGGTGTTCAATTAACTCCTTAGGGTTTGGGATTTTTTTTTCTTAGTACTATCCTTGCTTCAATGCCACTTCTCTCCAGATTAAGGACCTGGTGGGTGTATGAGCTCAGTAGATAACTTGGACCTAGAAGTGAAAGGCCTTTGGAAGACCCAGGTCAGGAAAGACATGCAGTGAATAAGGGCTTCTCATTTTGCCTTCCTGAAAACCAGTGGAAACCTCTTCAACAGAAACAGTGCACATGTTTCCAGCTGAGCCTGAGATTGCAGGCTGCCATTTGTATGGTCTGTATATGCTAGGAATTGCATTCACGTAGTGTCACTCACTATTTCTGCTGCATTAGTAGATCAGGGATCAGGGCTGCCTTCTGTATGCCACAGGATATGAAGCAAAAGAGAAACTGATTTGCTTTTATACAGATACATGTATTTCTGGATCTCTTCAAGATTATTTAAAACTCCATTCATTCTCTGGTTTTCCATCAACATCACCCTGCAAGTGATGAAAGCCTTTCCCATAACTTTTGTCAGAAGCAGATCAGCTCAATAAGTAAAAGACGCTGTGTGAAAACATGCATGCCTCATTACGATACACAGCACTTCCCTGTGCGAAGAGGAGCTGTGCAATGAGCCTGGCAAATAAAAAAAAAATCAAATAACATTTTGGGGGGGAATTTTCCTAAAGAGCATTTGGTTGTAACATGTAACACCTTATGAGAATTACAGGTAAGCCTTGAAGATGCCTTTTCCAGTAAATCCATTTGCCGAAAACTTCTGCACAAAAGGCTCAGAACAAGTAGGACTTACACCGGAGAACAGCTTGCTGAAGCAGTTATTGTGTAGGAGGGGTCTAAAGGCTTGTCTCCATAATTAGCATACACAGTCAGCTACCGGAAAGCCAATCTTGCTCCCAGTCACTGGTATAACACATGAGCAGATGCCACACTGAACCTGAATGGAGCATATGGTTTTTAGGGATGACTCGAGGCATACAAGGGGTACAATCCTATTCCCACTCAAAGAAAGGGCAAGGCTCCCACTAACTTCAGGCTCTTATCCCGCATGTGTATGCCCAGTGAGAATTGCCCTGTTGACAGATTATGAGTATGAAAGGGATATGTGACAATAAGACTGCAAAAAAGCAAGCCTTCACTTGACTTGTGCTCCCATAAATGTGGGTTTGGCAGCTTCCCACTCTTCCTTACCAGCCCTTGAAATATTTAACTGTTAGGTTCCTCCTAGGTGAAGATTGTAGCTAAGCAAGATAATGAAAGCTTTCTTCCTTAAGGACAGGTGATCACTGCTCCAGGTAGGCTTTACCTGCCATAACATGGGCTTGCATGCTGCAAACCAGAGCTTTGGTTTTGTTGTGGCTCATTTAAGTTCCTGATAATTCATATTGGAAGAAGCATATCAGTTCTCAGTACATTTTTTCTCTTTTATATGTCACTGTCACATGAAATAAATGGTAAAAAAGAGAGAGGACTTTTTGGCATTAACAGGCTCTGCAAAAGCAGAAGAAGCTGGTGTCAGTACTGAGGCAGTTAGGATTATTTTTGGCTATGTATTTAGTGCAATGAGTAAACACTGGTACAGCTGGGCTCAAATTAAAGCCTGACTGCAAGCGCTTTAAAAGTAAAAGCGAGACAAGAAAGTACTTAATTAGGCAGCTTCATAAGATAGGATAGCAAGTTTTCCTTCACTATGGGAGAGGCCAGCGTCAGAGAACAGTTTTCTTGATGAAAACTTTAGTCACTGGAAAATACCAATTTATTAAAATCTAAAATTCTTTTAAAAATGAATTAATCTCCACCAAATTATTTTCCAGGAAGAACCTTTGCCTGGGACATGAGAGAGTCAGGCTGAATTCTTTTTCCCAAGAGTGTGAGATTGAGTATCTCTCACCCCTGCAATTTTGGCTTTCCCTCAGGAGCTAGGATGTTCTTTAGGCTTTCTGTTGAAAAACTTTGGAAGATTTAATCTGCAACCCTATGTGCTAAGAAAAGAAATGTGCAGCTCTTTGACATCTTTGCTGAAAAGATGTTATTTGTTTCCTCATAAATTCTTTGGATTTTGGAGTCTGAGTCCAAATTTTGCACGAATTCAGATAATTCTCTGGTAGTTACTCTTCCAGTTCAAATCCAAGTTCAAGGTGTTATTGGAATGTGTAGCTTGCCACAGATCCTTTTGGATTTCCTCTCAGTCTGTACTGATAAGGCAAGAAAGAGCAATGTTTTCACAACTCACTTGGCCTCTTCAGTCTGAGAATTCATTCATAGATTGTAATAGCTGGAACATCGTGGGCACGGACCTGGAACAGCTTCTTTCAACATTGAACCTGGCACTTTTATATGAGTCAGCTGCAGGAATAATGCAATTCACATCAGAATGGCTTAATTATCAAGTTCATCAGTGAGCTTCAGAAATGCTGTGGGAATGTGATTTCTTCAATGCTTCCGATATTGTATATTACCCCCTCTTTTCTTCTCTCTAGCAAGAATTTCCTCCATTATCTGCAAAATAACAAGGAGTTGATCTCCATCTGAACCCAAGACAAGGTGAAAAGTCCTATCACTTCTAGCCTGGAATCACTTACCTTCTCCTTGAATGATAGCACCAGACTCCTACAAGGGAGAGAAGATACCAGCATCCTCTTTCCCTCCCACTGTTGATAGGAATACTTTAATCTGCAATTCCATCTGAGTCCTGTTAAATAAAAAATGATGTATATCACACTGTCTGACTTATGCTGGTTCAGGTCACTGGTGCTGCTAACCTGCCAGGAGAACTGTCAGTGGGATCCTACTGACATCTGTGCCAGAGTCCAGGAATTTTAGCCTGTTGCTCTAAAACAGGGAAGGCAACAGACTTTGTGTGTGCTGCAGAATTATTTAGGCTAGTCAAATACAATAAAACATGCTGTTAGAGCTATGGAAGGGGATGATCAAATCTTCTCACAGCACTGTCTGATAAAATTGTTTATATGTACTGCAGAAAAATACAAAGCCCTTTTTTGGCCTGTGGAAAAAGCATATTACCTGCACCAGTATCTGTCTCTTCATTAGCTGTCTGTGTTCAGGAAAGGTACATCAATATCACTGTGCCTAGTTCTCTGAAAGCATCAGTTCAGTGACAAGCAGCAGTGTCTCCGGCTATCTGGTATTGTTAATAAAGGAATGGAGAATGGCACTAAAAAGGGTTAGGTACATTGAAAAATGTTAGGTGGTTGCATCAAAGCAAGCATGCCAGTGTTCTGGAAAGAGCATATAGTTCTTGTCCTCCCATCACCAACAAAATACAGGACAGGGGAAGGTGTCACAGATGATTGGTGGTGTGGGGTGGCCTCACTAGAAGGCTCTTCGGCTTGGAAATGATGAGAGGATCTTCTGAGTCACAAACAGTAATGGAGAAAGTGAGCAGGAAGATGCACTCATTATTTCTCACATAATCAGAGCGAAGGGTGCCTAGCTTATTATTGAATGGTAGATTAAGAAAAAACAGCAAAGTGTTCCTTTTTAATCACAGTGTGTGACTAGTGTTTAATGATTAATATGCAAGTCATTTCCATGGGATGTCGAGGAGGCAAGAAAGACAAGAAGTTTAAAAAAGGACTAAACAGAGATATGGAGGGAAAGTTAACTAGTAACCACTGAATATAGGCATGACCTTTCACTGACAGGATGCCTGAAATGCTATTACTGGAAAATAGGAGAGTGTAACAAATACAAACTCCATTAACCTCGTTCAGCTAATATTTTCACAAGTACCCGTGCTTGCCACAAAGACACAATACTGTCTCAGGGGCTATATGGCCCCTAGATTTGACCTTACATGTCTCTTCTTCTGCCACATTGAACATTGGTTCTAGCACGTGGCAATTTTTTAATGTTTTGATTTTGTTAATCCATAAGTTACTATGCAGAACAAATGCAGCTCAATGATTTCACTTTAATGAGTGACTGCTGGAGAAAATGAGGACTAGCTTCACTAGAAACAGATACAGAATCATCATTAGATCAGGTAATGCCCTATCTGTGCGTATCAACACAAAGGATAGTGGGAAGGCAGCTCAGTGGAGAGAAGATATGAAAAGGTTTCAAATCTACATTTGATATTAATGCCATAAGTCTGTGCCTATAAGAGGCTCTCTCTCAGTTATTCAGTGGACAAGAGAATGAGGTTAAAGCAACGTAACATGCTGCTTCCTGGTTATCATAACATAACAAAGTCTTATGTTCTGCCGTTGTCTGGGGCTTTTTAGAGACACGGCTGTCTTCATTTCCTGTTTGGACTTTTTAAAGGATACAAGCAGTAAATGATGGCACATTATGAAGATATTATCATCTGGACAGTGCTTTCTCTTCTGCTTCGGCTCTTCCCCAAACACAGCAATAAGTTTTAGGAGTCACGAAAGTGAGGCAGTGTGTTGCCTGCATGCTTCAATACCTGGACTGCACAAGTTTATGAACAGGGCGTTTTAATCTTTACCAAATGAAAGGACTTCTGTCACGGAATTGTTCATTACCTTACTTTAAAGGATCAGCCACAGCTCTGCGTTCTTCACTAGAAGTTAGATCTGTCATGCAAGCAAGAAACAATGAAGTGAAGATATACATCCTGTTCTGCTTGTGATAAAAGGATCTTTGCATTAGGTAACATTATTCAAACATTTGGCATTTCTGTGAGTTTTTCTAAGCTGACAAGCTTTTATCATGTCCCCTGACTCCTGGTTAGGAGCTAAACCAGAGCTGTTGGAGGACATTGAGTTATCCTCCCCTTCATAGACCGAGGATGAGATCTGCAAGCCCTAAGTATTCATATACAATTGAATTTATATTTTCCAGTGATTTCTTATAACTTAAGGTATCATAACAGGCATATGCAGCTAACTGGTTTAAATGAGTGTGCGTGACTTGTGAGTGGGGAACACCAGACTAAAGATAGTCTACCATACTGAGGTATGAATACCTGATAGACACATGAACAGTGAGAATGGTACATCTGGTATTATTGATAGCTGCTGATCAGGTCCTTTGCTAAGATCATCATTCTGAACATACACATGGAAGCTGTTAATGGAGTTTTGTACATCTCTACAGTGAAAACCAAAAAAGACATGAGTCAACTCTCCTTTCTAAAATTAGAATAATCATCCTAGTGAGCAAAAGATGCAAGACACCCATGGTCTTTCATAGACATTGGTCAGGCTGACCCACAGGTGTTACAGAAACTATGTTATAGGAAAGATTTAATATTAATGGCACCATTTAAAACCCCAAGTCATGCACCAGATAGCCCAGAGCTGCAGGGCTGTGTGAGTTCACATAGTTCACTTTCTGTCTGCTCAGATTTACTCTCTGTTTGTTTAACTATAAACACATGACTATGTTTAAATTGTCATTGGAGCATGACCTTGCTGCTGTGTTACTAAAATGCACAGAAAAACCTCATGATACCGCCAATACAAGTTCAAACTCACAAGCAATTAAAACTTTATATTCTGCTTCTCAGTCCCCATCAAGTTACCAATGATAATGTGTGAACTACTTCATGTAATATAATAACCACAATTTGGCCAACTACCTGAACTTTTAACCAACTAACCTTTGCAGCCACACTCTAGACTCAAAGGAGGCACATGCTGCGTCACTCCCTTTAGTTTTGGACTTATAGGCATTCTTATTGTGAATCCGAATAAAGGAAGGGTATCACTTTAGCCCGAAAAGTGGGGTTTATTTTCCATAGAAAACAAACAATGGGGATACTTACCACGTACTGGAATGTCTCTCTGATACGGGTTCAAAGAATGGCTTAGGCCTGCAGCTGGACCATAGGGACCTACTCAGCTCTTGGGTGCTGAAACCTCAGGACTAGAGGCAGTAAGCTCTAGGGGTCTTCATGAAACCAATGTAAAACAGTAACAGGAAGGGGGAAGAACAGGGGGAAGATAAAAGTGGTTGGAAGCTAGGTTTAAAATAATTTTCACAAATTATGGTCTTCTCCACAAGAGTCAGCCCATACTGTTCAGAAAACTTTAAATTCTTGGGGCTGTCTGTTGCCACATTGCACAAAAGAGTTTCTGTTTCAACAACCTTTTTTTTTTTTTTCCTTTTCTGTGGCTTATGTGGTTCCATTACTGTTACGTATTTACCCTATAAAATTATACATTATAAATGCTATGTGCAGAAAGAAATGCTGTCATCCCCATGGGAAGACAGTAGTGTTTGAGACATCTCAAGGAGTTGCCAGGTCCATTTCTATTCCAGTTTTGGGGGGCTTCAGATCACTTTATCTCTTGAAACTCCAAAAATAACCTGTACAATCTCTCACTTGTGTTGCTTTTTTGACCTACTTGGTTAACCAAAATTCAGCATCCTGTGGGTTTTCTTTATCTGGAGGAGAGATTGATGACAGACTCAGATATCTTTGATGAACTTCTGTTCGTTCATGTTTTGCAAAAACAAAGTCTTATTTCCAAACTGCAGAGTGCTTGTGTAGCAAACAGTTTTACTCACAGTTACAAATCCTCTTTCAATGAGTTTTATCAGATAGTTTATTAGATTTATTATTGAACTATAGATTAAATATCGTTGTGCATTCCAGATCTAATTTAATTTTACGCTGTGTATCTGCTATATAACTTCTTAAAAATTAGCTGAAGTTTGATGGTCATTGTGTTTGAACAGTTTGCAGAAAAGGAGGGCCTTAGACTGCCCACTGCTACTGATCAATCTTTTGACCCAGTGGGCTCACAGAAAATTCCATCAAAAAAGGAAAGCATCTTTTGCCAGCCTGTGAAATGAGACTGACCAATAATGCTGTGTTGTGGAGCAGCAGGTGCAGAAGCACTGGTTGTTATCTAGTAGTATTTCATTGAAAGCATAAAACTAAAATGCCTGCAGCACCAAAACTCTTGTCGGAGTCACCAGGAATTGGCTACAGATCAGAGAAAAGGCAGAACAAATGGTCCACCTTAACCGAGCAGGATCTGGCATCCCAAGAGCTATAGGCATTTCCTGCCAATGAGGAGCGGGTCAGGAGCCAACTGCAGGAACCAATGTCTCCAGACAGAAGCATTGACCTGACTTACTATCTTCTGTTTTTATAGAGCTGACACCTGCCAGGGAGTTATGTTAGAAAAAGCATACTGAGTCTGTCTGTTTGACTAAGAAAATCTGTACAGTGGCCTGTAGACATCAAACATTCCTGACAGTTGACCTGTCCAGACAGATGTTTTCTCCACCTTGTTACCAGCATAGCTTTTGTGGTGGCTTCTTAACTGTCTGAGCTCTGTGAGCTATTCCCACATATTTTATGCCTTGCTGCTTGTACAACAGTTTCTATATGCTGTGTGTAATATCACCATAAAGTTGGAAGTATGATTATAGTGTTTGCTACTTCGTCCTGCAGAGCTCTTCTAAAATTCCAAGCTCTCTTGTCCCAGCTTTCTCTTCTGAAGATGTCATGTAGGACACAGAAATGTGGGATGGCAGAAAGCAGTCTTCCTGTGCTCAAGGTCTGTCGAAAATGGGTAAAATACAAGAGCTACAAAAAGGGATGAGGCTGAGTCCCAGTGTCTGCTATTCAGTAGTGCTTCCAGGCTTGGGGTGGACAGCTGGCAGGGGTCAAAGACATTGTGACCTCAGGGACATTCAACAGACATGGATTTCAGGACACGGGGTGTTAACAGAATGTGGGAGGCATGCTATGATGCTCTTGCAAGTGTATATACCCTCCTGGAACTGGAGGCAAATCAGAAAAGAGCTTTTATGGGCTCCTAAGAACCAAGTCGTCCCACCACGTGGGCTGTGAATGTATTTTCCTGTGCAGTTCACACACTGCAGAGCCAAGATTGTGAAAGAAGGCCGATGGGTTCCAAGGATGAATAATCAGAGAACTTCGAGCACATGCTGTCCAACAGGAAACTCAAAATCTGCACCGTGAACAAAGTCTGGGGGAGGGAGAGACTAAAACTGTGAGTTTTTAGCTAGGAGGAGAGAAAAATGCGTGCAAAGGTAAACTTGAAAAGGGAAAGAAGCTGAACAGCATAAAACCAATTCTCCTTCACCCTCTTCTTCAGTGGGGGCTTCTGTGAGCAAAAGCCACGTGCGCAGGCTCTAGGGAATCTGTGGGCATGCCAGAGAAGCAAGGGCTGTTTTTTTTTCTGAATGATGTCCCAGGGTTTTCTGAAGGAAAACCCTGAATCTTTGGAGGAAGGCAGAAGAGATCAGATGAAGTACTAAATGTACTTCAGGTATGAAAGAAATGAGATGGAGTGTGGCAAAATGAAAAGCACAGCATTCTGCAGAATTCTCTGCTAAATTTCAATATGTTTTCTCTTGGATTTTCCTTGTTCATCTCACCTGGATTCACAGGTGTGGGTGTGGAGATGCAAGCCCTGCAAGTCCTGAAGTGACTGTACGCTCTGTACTTCCACTTCTTGAGATTACTGCTTTCTTCCAAATGCCAGAAGGCTGCCTGTCTGCCTGTGCTCTTTCAGAGCTTCTCTACCCTCTGTGTAATCAAAGGGAGTCTAGTCATCACTTTGAGTTATTTTTAACCTTTAGCAAGGAAACCCCTAAATAAGTTTGAAACAGTGTCACGGGAAATGGAATAAATGGGGCAGATTAAAAAAAAAAAAAAGTGCTTAAAAAGTACTTAAAGTGCTTATGTTTTTTTCCCTTGTAAATCTTTCTTAGACTGTATTTAAATACACAATTCAATATGTAAACTCTATCTTAAAATCTGTATTAGTGCTATAGTTTCTCCTTACATATTACAAGCTTTTGTTAAAAATACATCTAACTAGATAGTTTACCTTGTAATGTTCAAATCAACTGATGGACTAGAACTCAGAGTCTCTGAAAGATGCTGCAATAATTTTGTTCCTGGAAAATGACATTTCTGGCTCAGAATGTAAAGACTTACACAGAACTACTGTGCTTAGTGCAGGGGAGTTTGGCCATGGCAGTAGCTAGCAGAGTTTGCACATTTGCAGGGTACCTGGAGATGCCTGAACCCTTTCCAAAAGGACTTTTCTAGCCAGGAAAGGTCCCAAGCCATCTTTTTTGTCTGCTTTTTAAACAATGGCAGGTAGAAACCATACTTCATTATGGGAGGCTTGAGCACAGGTCACACCTGACATTTCCTCCTGGGAATCGCAGCAATTTATTTTAAACCTTCTTTCATGACATTCATATTATCATATTTATTAAAATAAAGATGTTTTTAGATGAATGCACCACAAACTTTCACAGTGGTGCACTGCAGGCAATGAACTAAAGTTGAAGTAAAATTTCACATGTGATGTATCACATAAATCCCAATGAAAAGGTGACAGGTGAAAACAATGTAAAATGTAGAAAAAAGATGAGCTTTGTGAATAGACCCTTTTACAAGGATTAGGTTCTGATTCTAATCAGCACGACACTGATCATTCAAAGGTTTTTAAAAAGCTTATTGTAGTGAATGTCTTCAAATTGTGAGACTGGACAAGAAAAATAATAAATGAATGATTCACAATCTAGTCCTGTAAAACCAAAAATTCATATTATAATTTATAGTTCATTTGTTTATACTGTAATTTGTATTAGGTCTGTGTTAACAGAAGTTTCTTTTCAAAATATAGAAACAAATTTTAAAAGAAGAAAAATTAAAATTCATAAGCAAGTATGGAAATGCAATTAAAAGCAGATGTTATTTCAGATGAGATGGTGCTATCACTTACACAATGCAATTCCATGGGTCACATGGTTATTGTACAGGATAATTACTTTTGTAAGTAACTCTTTTTATCAGTGAAGTACAAAAGAGGACCATAAATTATTTATTATTTCTGACTTTCATATCCAGACTATTCCTCTGATGATTCAAAGGTCTTCAACTTTCATTTCTCTTGCTGATCTCAACCAGTAACTCAGGTCAGTCCAGTGACTCATTTCAAATGGCTGTTTCAGCATCTATTTGGGAAATCAAGATCAGTCAAGATAAAGTATCTTGAGTGCCTCTATTAGAGATTTAGACTTGTTATTTCTGCTGTATGTGCACGCCAAGTTTTGATATGCAGAGGCAGCTTTGTACATGGCATTTCATTCAAATTTATTAGAATGTCAGAGACTAGTGTACTCTCTGGCTGTGAAAGCAGAACCAGGCATGATCTCATTTCTTTAGGAAAGGGATTAATTGGTTTTGCTTTCTTGTTTTTTCTGTTTTGATGTTTGGGTTTTTTTCCACAATTTTCATGAGGAAGACATCAGATTACTTGGAAATAGATTATGACACACAGAGGAGAAATAGCTTGTGTATTCCTTGGAACTGAATTGAAAATTATTTTTTTCTAAATCCCTCTTATTGAGGGAGTACAAACAAGTGTTTTTCATGCTCTGTGTGTGCCTGTTTAAAATAAATGAAGCTTTTGGCAGAGGGCAAGGAGGACATCAGGAGTTTTGTCACTTCCTGGCATTTTTTGTATTCATCCCTTCCTGCTCCATTTTTAAACAGGCTGCAGTGTGACCTGACTCCTGGTTCGTTACCAGCCTGCAAGAAACATGCAGGAGTTATTATTTTATGTTTCTTACTGCATTTTTCCATTTTTTACTTTCTTTACTGGTGCAACACAGAGTGTAATTGCTGCTCAGAACAATAAGGGCATGGCTTTAGCTTCAGCTGCCATGGCTTATCAGCCTCTAAAAATCCCTTTCATGTGCAACAACAGACTTCAAAAAGAAAAAGAGAAACATCTTAAAAATTCAGTACATGCCTAATGCTCTTTATTTTTCTTTCTATTCTATATGGAGGAATTTCAGGTAAAAGCCTTTGTTCAAAAGGTTATTTGGTGCTTGGGAATCCCTTTTGGGATAGGGAGCCTCGTGAATGAAAGTGGTTCATGGTAGAGGCACAGGCACTGTCCCTGGCACACTTCTTGCTTGTGCCAGCTAGGGCTCTGCTAGGAAATACCTGCTGTGGTACAGGGGCTATCCCAGGCTAGGAACTTTTCCCAGTCAGAAGTGAAGCTGAAGATACCCTTTTGAGGACACTCTTTGGAGTTTACTTTCGCTATGTGAAGAAAGACTTCAGACAACCTGTTCTCCGGCCCATTCTTTTATTTGTGATAACTGGGGATTGTCATGGTCCATCTGGATCTCTCAAATTTACAGGATAACATAGTCTGCAAATTAAACTTTATTTTATGAGTATTAGGAAAGAAAAGAAACAAATAAACCCAACAAACAAGCCTCATTCCCATTTGTGCAGACTAGTCTACTATGTAAATTCACTAATTCATCACTTAACTCATGATATTTCTACTTCACAAGTTCTCTAATTCATAACCCACAACTCCTAACTTGCACATCTATGAGGAAAGCCTAGTGGAAGTGCTCATCCTTCTTCCTCCACAATGGCATGGGCAACACACTGGGAAGCACAAAAGTCTCAGCAGTCCAGCAACTGTTCAAACTGCTTTAAAAGCTTTTTTAGGGTAAGCTGACCTTCAAGCTTGGAAGTTTGGTCTGTACAGTTGTTGTGCTGGTTCAGCCATCATCATTCTATGTTGCCATCAGTTGCCTGATCACACAGGACAATGCTGAACTCTGCAACATCCCCTCAGAAGTCTTCTTTCAGATAGTCCTGCCATAGGTTCCTGTGAGCCCAGCTCCTCTATTGCCCACTGTGGTGCCAGCATCACCTGATGGACACAACAGACAGAGATGGCTCCCTCAGTGGCCCTTCACATGGAAGGACACCACCCAGAGAGCTCAGCAAGATGCAACCAGCCCCAACAGAATCCACATCCAACAGGAAGCTCCTCTGACTGATCGGCTCCTGGTTAAAGTAGCCCTGGCCTCACCCACCACCCCAACTATGACCACCTGGGTGAGGGCAGAGCCACAGGTGGGCCTCTGGAACATGAAGCCAGTGGGAAAGACAAAACATTGTGCTAGGTTGTGACTCATTCACAGGTCAGCTCCAACTTGGGGCCCACAACTTGGGCACCAGCACTTCAATATGTAATTCTCTTTACCACACAGTAAGAAGAAAATAATAGGTTACAATTGTATAAGACGTTTTTGTTGTTATTATCATCATCACTACATTTATATTGCTGTCATGCCTGAAGACAACAATCATATTATGCCCTATTTTGCTGGGCTCTGTCCAGTATGTAATAAATTATGTTCTATGCTCTGAAGTCTTAACAGGATCTCAGAGTACTTCATCCTATTCATAGAGTCAGCTTCTGCTTTTACACTGGTCTAAATTTGATGTAGCTATTATCTCAAAGCAAAATTTGATGCAATGTGCATTATTACTTTATTGGTAGAGTTGAGAGGGATTTCATAGAATCATAGCATGGTTTGGGTTGGTAGGCACCTCAGAGATCATTTAGATCCAACCTGGCCTTGAATACCTCCAGGGGTGGAGTATCCATAATACCCCCAGGCAACCTGTTCCAGTGCCTCACCACCCTCAGGGTAAAGAATTTCCTTCTAATTTCCAATCTAAATCTCACCTCTTCCAATTAGAACCCATCACCCCACTTCCTATTACTACAGCAATTTGTGAAAAGTCCCTCCCCAGTCTTCTTGTAGGCCCCAGTCAGATACTGGAAGGCTGCAATAAGGTCTCTCCAGAGCCCTCTCTTCTCAAGGTTGAACAAGCCCAATTCTCTCAGCCTGTCTTCATAGGAGAAGTGTTCCAGGCCTCTAATCATCTTTGTAGCCCTCCTCTGGACCCTCTCTAACAGGTCCATGTCCTTCTTGTGTTGAGGGCTCCAAAGCTGAACACTGTAGTCCAGGTGGGGTCTCAACAGAGCAGAGTAAGGGGGCAGAATCACCTCCCTTGATCTGCTGGCCACACTGCTTTTGATGCAGCTCAGGACACTGCTGGGGCTTTCTGGGCTACACTGGCATATTGCTGGCTTATGTTGCCCTTTCCATCAATCAGTACCTGCAAGTCTTTCTCCTGAGGGCTGCTTTCAATCCACTCATTGCCTGGCCTGTATTTGTGCTTGGGATTGCCTAGACCCAGGTGCAGGGCCTTGCACTTGGCCTTGTTGAACTTAATGAGGTTGGCATGGGCCCACCTCTCAAGACTGGCAAGGTCCCTCTGGATAGCATCTCTTCCCTCTAGCATGTCGACCACACCACACAGCTTGGTGTTGTCTGCAAACTTGCGGACTGGTGTAGTAGCAAGTCATGCAAGCCATCATATTCACCCAAGAGTTTTGAAGAAACTCAAGTATGATAACGTAAAGTATTAAATATGGAGGATCAACTCATCACTTAACTCAACATTTGTGGTAGAGGACTGCAAACTGACAAGTTGATGGTGTGGCATTCACTGTTAAAAAGGCTTTGGATGGATCTAAGGAAATACCAGGTAGAAAATATATGTTCTGTACTGGAAATAAATGGTAGAAACTATAAAAAAGAATAAATTAGTAGATGATGTACAAAAGTATGTCAGAACAGAGGCAAATCAAGCTGGATTTAACATATTGAAGATAATTTTTCACAGATTTATGAAGTCTCTTCCTTCAGAGGAGACAAGCAGCATACAGATGAGGTTGGTTATTCTGCTTGGATTTCAAAAAAAATGCTCCCAGGAGGTAAGAGGGCAGATCTCTCAATGAACTAACAGCTTGACAAGAATGGAAAATAAAGGCTAGCAATAAAAGACACTTTTTCACTGTGGAAGGAATCTTTCAGTGAAGTCTGTAAAGAATCTCTGCTGGCATCTATGTAATCCAAAATGGCCATAAATCATCTGAAAAAGAGGATCAGAGAGAGCTGAAAATGTTTGATGGAGATACAGAGTTATCCACAGTAGCAAAAATGAAAGTCAACTGTGTAAAGCTACACAAGGATCTTGTGCTGCTGAGTAATTCTGTACTAATTGCTGACAATAAAGGGTGGGGTTCACCTGCTTAATCATGCGTGTCTCATGTCATTTTCCATGCCTTCAGTTATCCCTTCTCACTCCAAGCTGCCTTTCTAGAAGAGAGCTACTATCTCCACTGAGCCCTCCTGCATGAATGTCTCAGAGACGATAGAGCAACTGAAAAGGCATTCTATTCTATCCACAGCGAAATTAACTGTTGTTTAATACAAAGTAACAAAAACATGGTAATACAATCCTGACCACAGGGGAAATGGGCTTTGAAGGACCTTAAAGGAACAAGAAATAGATCCACATAAGTTTTTTTAATTTATAAGAATCTGTTTTAGATACTCTATTTTTTTCTTTTTGTTTGTTTGTTTGTTTATTTTTACACACACAGGGTGAAAATATTTGCCTGCAATTTATCCTTTCAGGCCACTTCTCAAGCCAATACAGATTTTGCTGGATGGTTTCAATTTACATCTGTTATCTCAATGACTGGCAGCTGATAAATGTCATCTTCAAACCTCAGCTCATTAAAAATATGATTCTGATAGAGAAGATTAATTTATTTTTACTCAAATCATCCTTTAAAACAAATATTTATGTTGCTCTCCCCCTCCATGTTTCATGCTCCTTTATTTTCTTTGCCATTAAATCATTCTAAGTTGTGACACCATTCCTGTCCTGTCTGATCTCAATTCACACTGACTCCATTAAATTCATTATTTTACCCACTTTAATTCATTTTAATTCCACCAAAAGTAAGCACTATAGGAGCCACAGACTAAATATCTGGGGGGGAGGGAGTGTTGGTTTTGGTTTGGTTTTTTTTTTTTAATTTGCTGTGGTCCTTACAAACATCTTTTTTTTCTTTAATTCCTGGGTGGTTATTAGGCAGTAAACCCTAGCTCTTGATGCACTTACATACAAGATTCTTCACTAGTGACCCAATTCAGTCGCCATTTTCCTCTTACCCCCATCATTCAAGGGCTTCCTGTTTTCTCCACCCAATTCCGTATGTTGCCACTGTAAGTCTACCTGATTCATTGGTCCCAGTTAGATCCAACGGCTCTCTTCCATACGCTTCTTTCTCCCCCCTAGAACATCCCAGAACCACCTCCTTTCTATCTTCTTTTCATCTTTTTCTCAGTCTTGACCACTCTCTGTCTGAGGACATGTTTTGAATCAGAAATTCTTAGCTTCAGCTAAATTCACTTCCTGCCATTTCCTTTTAGATTCCTCTTAAAAAATATGAACTGTGATTCAAATTTTCTCCAGTGGAACAGATTCAGTGTGTGTCACCTTTGGAGAGATTTCAGTTATACAATGGCAGAAAAAGCGTCCATATTTAGCTCCAAGGAGTTCTGACAGGTGAAATGAGCTAACTGATTTGCATTTATTTGTCCAAATTATGACTTCTCTTCAATATCCCAGTAGAAAAGATCTATTTTAGAAGGATATGTTATTGCATGTAAGTGCTACTACATTTTCTTCAACATACATTATAATCTATATGCGTTAGTGAGCCCTAAATTTGCTTCAGTACACAGAGTAACTAGACAATTTGAAAGAATTCACAAAAATATTCCATATAATGTCATATTTTCAGAGCACCACTGTTTGTCAAAAGAGTCATCAAATCTCTCTTTCTTCTCCAGGTGGTATCTGCAATTTCCCACCAGAATTATTTAAGATCTGCTGTTCTCATGCAAATTTCTACTTTAGTTTTTCAGGTTTTGTTTTGCAGGGAGATTGATGATGTATTTTGGAGAGACTTTGTGTTCTACAGTACTATATTATCATATTAATGTTCATGGCTTACTGAATTTTTGGCCTTTACATTTCATCAGCATGCTGCTTTAAGCCTAGCTTCTCAGTCATTAATGAAAATAAAAAGCAAGAGTGCATATAATACTGGCTTTGTGAACAGTGCCAGCATCCCTCTGCAACTCAGTATATATATCTGGGCACAGTCATTCCTGGGAGTCTAAAAAGTCATATAGCAAGATTAAACTCC
>JAVSBS010013158.1:25866-43057 GCA_033124195.1 Coracias cyanogaster | reverse complement strand
CGCGGATTTGCTTAGCTTTGCTTCTATTATTACTATTATTAAACTCTCATCTTATTTTCCTCCCCTTTCGTTTTTTTTGCTCTGCTAAGGAGGGGAAGGAAAGGGGGGGTGATAGAGAGGCTTGGTGCGTATCTGGCGCTCAGCCAAGGTTAACCCACCACAGCACAAGTAATTAAAAATGGTTTGTAGAGGTCATAAAATGATGAGAACCTCCATTACATACTCTGGACATCAGAAATGGGACAGCCAGATTTAATGAAGTGCAGGAGATTTGATGCTATTCTTTCACCATGAAATTATGAATAGAAGGTGCTGAAAACTCAGTGTGTCTGCCTCCATAAAAAAGGGATAATACACTTTTTCTCCTCACAGTGAACAAGATATGTACATACAGGTACTACATTTCTCACAGCCTGTGACAATGCAGAAACACAGAAGAAAGTGAAGAGGTGTCTAAAACCTCATCCACTCAGAATCAATGTGCGCAACACTGCTTCTAATCCCATCACCCATGAACTGTAAGGACTGAAGCTGAATTAACCATACATAGAAATGGAGAAGGAGAAAAATGTTTTGTGGTCCCCTGCAATGTCAAATCAGCCACAATTTTCCTGAAGATCTCTGTACTGATAGGTTTTTTTGCCCTGTTCACTGTCATCAGCCTGATTTTCTAATAAAGTCAGTTGGTTGTTACATTTATTCCTGAGACTTCTTTACTTGACAAATAAACCTCAGAGTTTGACAGGTGCTGATGGTGGGTAAACTCAGACATTTAAAGTGCAGAGAAAAGTTTTGCAGATTAGTCATAGCTGTTTGGTCCACAAAATGCAGCTTCGTGAATAAATGTCACTGTTAAAATAATACACTTTGAAGAACTGAAACTTGTATAGCAAAGCTTGTAAATTAACTTGCCTATGAACTGCAAGAGTTATAAAAAGGACTTGTCTGAGCATGCTTCCATAACATGCTTCTCCAGTTCAAGTCTACTACACATAAGTACTGAAGAAAAACTTGTGTGATTCCCTCTGCTTACCAAAAGAGGAATCCTGTATGCTAAATACTGTCATACTGCTTGTGGTATTGCATTTGTCTTATAATCAGATACAATACTAATTTCAAAGGGGTGACAATTCTTTGTGGATGCCCAGAAAGCCCTAGAATAAGCTGTAATTTATCCTCAACCTACAGCTTTTTTGTTTGTCTGGGTTGATTTTTTTTTTTCCTCCAGTAGCAGAATCAATACATTTGCCAACATGGAGAGAATGGTCCTCAACAGAGTACTTGAAGAGAGGGAAACAGCAGGCACCTTGTGGTGGATATTATGTATAGTCTTGGTAGCAGAAAACTTGAAGCACAGTAAAACCTATTTAGGTTAGTACAAAAGTTTGGAATAGCTTGGGCAAGGCCTGAAACCCAAATGTCTTTACTTTCTTCAGAAGTGAAAGATGCCAAACTGACACATTTTTCCAATGAAAGGGAATGAAAATATGCTCCCACAATTTTCCATGTAGAATGAGAGCTTGTGCAGTGCTGACTTACAAGCCACTTACAACCTCTTGCCTTCTGGACAGTATCTTTTGTGAACTGAAGATAAAATCTACACCTTCTTTGCATTTTGAATAATGTTTCTTGAAAGCTAGCTCTCAGAACACAACTTTTGTAATGTTTCTGAGTGTAACTTTTGAACATAAAGTAATGTCAGTCATTCTGAAATGTGGAAGGAATCTATTAAAAAGTACAGTAGCTGTAGAATATAATTAAAATAGTTTATGAGACCTCCCCCTCTCTTATCTTTGTATTTCAGAGACATATTGATATCTCACAAACATCTTGGAAAAACATTACAACTATTGCACAAGTTTGATAGTAATGTATTTGCAGGTGTTGGTTGCAAATCCCTAATGAGACAAAGGTCTGATAGAAAAATGCTAGATCACTGTCTGAAACATTTCATTCAAATCAATGGAAGGAGGGATTCCTGAGGGATTTTCTCCAGAGCACCAAATCCTGATAACTGCTAAATCCCTGACTCAAGGACAGACGTACCCTTGCATATAACCCTGCAGATACAAAACTCTGCATTCAGTCATTGCAGCTGACAGCCTTAGTTTCACAGCTGCTAGCAGCAATGATTTTAACAAGCACAGTAATTTCATTGAGCAGCTGCAGCTTTCAGGGCTCTTTTGGGTCACCAGAAAAATAAATAAAGAAAAAAAAAACCATCAAACTATTGTTTCATCCTGATTTGGATGCACATCATAGTAAGAGAAGAGAAATGGGGAGTTGTGGTAGTAGTGGTTTTCTGGGCAGCCAGAAGAGTCTTGTTTCCAGCTAGGTCCAGAAACCAGAAGAGTCCTGCGTAACAAGTACTGACCCTCAAACACAGCATTTGGCAACATAACTGAGTCCTCAAGACGCAAAATTTTGGATCTGTTGTATCTGCATGGATTTGTAGCTTGGAAACTACATCTAGATGATTTATTTAACATGCCTTTGTCCTCTTCAGAAACATGCCAGTAATGTTGTGCTGTGAGCAAAAATCAGCCCTCTGCTTCTTTCTTCTGGACTTTCCAAACCACTTCCATTCCCTTATTCAATACTAACTTGTATCTATCTCCCCTTCTCTTGCCATCTCAAGATTCCAGTTTAACCCACTCCCTTAGGAGAACAGCAGAAATATGTTGTGTCATACTCATTTTCTAACAGGTATGGAAAAGAGAGTATGGGATCTGGTAGGCACTGCAGCTAATTTCTGAAATTAAAAGCATAAGGAAATAAGAAAGTGCAACTTAACCTTTTAATATCTTCATCCTTTTTAACACTTATTGGGGATCATGACTACTCTTCCTACAGGCCATGCTGTAAGAAAGAATAATTAAAATGAGGAAAAAAAATAGTAGAACAGAAGTGACTTCTTGTCAAAGACAGAAAAAGAAGACAGACAGCAAACAGCAGAGGAAGAAGCAAGCAAGCAAACAACAGCTACTTCAGCTACTCAGACACACAGCTTTCCAAAACATGTTTATGAAAGTGCAGAGTGACTCTTAAGGCCAGTTGAGTGCTCTGTTTCAATCCTGGTTAATACAAAGTATTCACAAATGGTAAAGTATGAATAATCTTAACAGGATCAGCTATTTTAGTTGTTTAAAAGATGCCATGAAAGGAATTGTCCTTTGACGGAAATCAATGCATATTAAGAATTTACATTCAATTTTAATTTGCTGTACTTCTCCATTTGCAAGATTATAATTTGGTCTTGTCTTTAGGAATCTGTCACTGAAACTGCCATGGACTTTAGCAGGAGATTTAAGTAGTAGCATCACTGAAAAGATGTAAGGTAAATTTTTGGTAGTGCATTGACAAACATCCTCTCACCACTAGGCAGCAATGTCCGAGTGATGACAATAAGCTGCAGAAGCAGGGCCACATTGGTGGAATAGTTTTTGGTGCTGTATGAGGGCTTTTAGGTTTTTTATCATCTTACTGCTTTGGCTGCCTGAAGGAAGCCAAAGGGGATGCGATCAAAGCTCTGAGAGAGGAATGCCTCAAAAAGTGAGGGTGGGAGCAGAAAATGCTGGTTCTTTCATTCACAAAGATTTATATCCTTCTCTTATCAGAGCTTCACTGGCAGTACAAAATGACTTTCTCCTTTCCCATAAGTCTATGTTTACCTACAGGCTTCATTAACAGATTGAGGAACAGAGTGGTATAAATGCTAATTTTATTACAATTACTATACCATTAATCTGATGTGACATTAGAAATATTTTACTATTAATTATTTCTTTGGTTTACTATTTTTTTTTTTACTTCTAATCATGTGCAAAGCTTCAGGAGTTTGCAGTCTATTCAACTATTGGTTGAAAGCAGACACCTCCTGGCAGCACTTTAGAGAGTAAATAACTCTGAGCAATTAACTCCCTGTCTTCTACAAAGAAGCACTTCTTTAGCATGTACTTTTAAAATTCCAAAAGATAAAGGAGTTGCAGTGCACCTGGTTTATCAAACACCTCCTTTAAGGTGTTTATCCTTCCTCCCACTTTCCTCCCTACTTCTCTCCCCACAAAGCAAGCCTGAATTTTAAATTCATATTTAGAATTACAGGAATGTTTGTACTGCAACTACTTCCTTTTTATAAACCACTGAAATCCAAACATAATAGGTAAAAATGTATTTGGATTTCAACAACCTTTTTGACAAAGTCCCTCATCAAAGGCTCTCACAGAAACCAATCATCCTTGGGATAATAAGGAAAGCCTGCTTATACATTAATAACTGCTCAAGCAAAAGGCAATGAAGGCTGTGTGTGATGCAACCCCTCAAGTGTAGCTTTGTCATTATTTTATTGCTACAGCCTGTGCTGAAAGAGGAGTGGGTAAATGAAATCAGCTCCTTACTGGAGAGAGCTAGAGAAGATCTGAAATCCCTTTGATCATAACTGACTACAAGGTTTCCTTCTCAGTGTGTGCAAAAAAAGCACAGAAGTGTTTCTTTGAGGTAAGGGTATGAGCAAGGATTTTGGGGGTTTGAGGGTGGGTTGTTCGTTTTTTTACATAATTTTGTGTACTGTTTGTTATTTTTTCTATGGAATTTCTGTGGTAACAAAGAAAGCCACCTCAGTTTGATATTAAAACCCCATATTACCATTTTTTTTCTTGTATGGCTTTGGAACCTATGAAAGTGTTATTGTCAAAACATGAAACTCAGTTCCTGTATTTATTTGTCTAGGGTGACAAAGGTCACTACTTTGCCTGAGTTTCTAGACACCATGCTCATCAGTGTAGTCTTAACGCAATTCTTATAATTAATCACTGGCTCTTGATTTTCTTTATGTTCAGTCCCCTTGTCCAATACACCTGGAACAACGTGCTTGGATTATTTTGTTCAATTTGTAACAGGCACAATATTTGTAACAGGTACCTGTAACTAACAACATCTGAGTGACCTCTGTTCTTTCACACCCCAAACTTTATGGCATTTTGGAATAATGACTCTTTAAATCATCTTTCCTCAAAAGAAAATTTCAGTAGTATGAGCACAGACCAAGAAATTCAAGAAGCTGTGATCTATAGCTGTGCTGCTGTGATTCAGTGGCCCCAGTAGGTCACATAAAGCCACTGCCTCACTCTAACATAACATGTCTTTCAAACATTGATTTGCAAGAGTGCTCCAGTCCTCCAAGCAATTGATGTTCTCCATCTTAGCTTGGGTTGCACTAACCTGCAAATTCAAGGATAATTCAATCATTTCTTCTCTGACTGGTCCCTGGACAGTAGCTGTGATCAGTTGCCATCCTGGGGAATATCAGAGCCAAAATACGTACTCTACATATAGGTTAAAAAAAGTATATGCAGAATTCCCCGACGTGTACTTTTTTAAGCTGTAAGGATCTCATTATTTTTGGCCCAAAATAATTTTTAATATAGGTCGCTGCTAGCCTGATACAGATACACCTAGTTTCATCCTCTCAACTATATTTCTGTCTCTGCCTCATGAATTACATTGAATAAATCTACATCTTGCTAGGAAATGTGGTGCACAGTGACATCAGATTTCAAATAAACTGTTGCAAAGACACATCTAGTTTTGTATTAATCTACTGTACTTGGTCATCATGAAAATGTTTATTAGTTCTTTTGTAAGATCTGAAGGTGAGTTACCTAGTTATTAAAAGCATTTTTATATCCCAAAATCCTTTAGAGCCCTTAAACCCACATAGCCCTGAGGCAAACTCTATCAAGTTCACAGACTTATGATGTCCAGCAATGACTTTATAATACTGCAGGGCTCCAGCACCTTACAGTGACTCTTTAAAGTTCATATTGCCCTAAGGCCATCCTTTCCATCACAGCATAGCCAGAAGGCAAAAAGACAAGCAGGAAGTATGATGGAAGGAGGAAGAATTCGCTGCACTAGAATGGGAAGGCTCAGCACTGGAGATGGGAGCAGGTGGCAAAGGGTAGGTGCACCTGCCCCTGTGGAGTCTGCAGATGCTCCAGGTATCCATGTCCTAGTAAGCAGAGATATCCATCGATACATATACAAAACTATCCAATCCATACTGATACATACACAAGTCTATCTGATTCTTATTAGGACACAAGTTTGCGTGCTTCTCGGTACCTATCTGCAAGGCAGGAAGAGTTTACTCACTCTTCTCACTATAACCAGGATAATGACTATAACATGAAAGGATGCAATTCAATTCAAAATGTCACAACAATTAAGAAAATGGATATGAACTTAAAATTTGAAGTTATTGCAGTTAGCCTGATAAACAGAACTCATTTCTCCTGCTTCTCCCTAGTGGCAGTAAGCTCACCTACATAATGCCAGAGCTTTCAAGGGTATGCTTTAAGAATGTAGCAAGAGATGATAGCTGAGTACAAGGAAGCAAAATATGCTAAAATAAAGTGATCATTGTTAGCTGACAAATTCAACCTCCTTTCAGCTCCTTGAGCATTGCTAGACATTCCAGGCAGAGACAGAAAGGATCACAAGAAAGCAGGCAAACAAAGTCAGCCAAAATCAGTATTTCTCATTAAAGCTGAATTAGTGCAAACCACTCCCAAAAATTTTGTTTTCCTGACAAATTAAAGCTGAAGCTGGAAAACTGATCACATGAGAACAGAAAATTAGGTTTTCTGCTCGTGGCTTCATCTTCAGGGTTGGATTAATACAATTGTTGAAAATAACAGTAGATAAAAATAGAACATTTAGAGGTGAGAAAGGAGAAAGACATGGAATTTATAGAAAGAAATGCTGGCTGGATTTTCTTCTCAAGACAGAACAATCTTGATCATTAAAATCATGGCATCACTACATTGATACCAAAGCAACATTACAATTTACAGTATATTTACATTAAGAAGTGAATAAAATCACTGGATTTATTTTACAACATTAAGAGCTTCCAGATACTACTGTTGCAGGAGCTTTTTGAGTAACATATGCAAACATACCACAAAATTTAGATTGTTTTCATTAATGATGGAAAGAAGGAGCAGAAACTCCATTATCATGTTAGAGAGGTAATCTACTTTCATTCTTGCCTAGGTAGTTTATTTGCATTCAGCCTTAGTGCTAGACATGGACTAGCTATCATTAAGTTTCATAAATAACTAACTTTCTCTCTTTATTGATATTTGTGACAGAAGGTGTACCTCCACACAGTGTAAAATTCTCTGTCACAAGAGATTTTTTTCTCACCACTAGTAGGAGTAATGCCAAATTGAGAAGTAAGTACGATGAATTCCAATAGACTTTCAGACAGTAGCAATAAACAGGTAAACATAGTGAACACAAAAATACTCACCATTAATTCAAACACGAGAATATAAATGTCCTGGCACAGCTATCAAGCATGTTTCCACAGGTATGCAAATTTTATTGTGCTATGTACTTAACTAACAAGCAAAAAAAAAAAAAAAAGCTATTAGTTTTTCTACAAGAGTAGATTTAAAAGTGGGTAGAGGAGGAAACAGCTATTTCAGGAGGGAAATTCATAGAATTATAGAATCATAGAATCATTCAGGCTGAAAAGACCTCTAGGATCATCTAGTCCAACCCTCTTCAAACATCTCCTTATCCTCTGGACCAAGTCTCAAAACACCACATCTACCCATTTTTAGAACACCTCCAGGGATGGTGATTCCACCACCTCTCTGGGCAGCCTGTTTCAACGGATAATCACCCTTATCAGTGAAGAACTTCTTCCTGATACCTAATCTAAACCTCCCCTGGCACAACTTGAGACCATTACCTCTTGTCCTTTCATTAGTTACCTGGGAGAAAAGACCAGCACCAGCCTCATTACACCTCCTTTTAGGTAGTTGTAGAGAGCAATGAGGTCTCCTCTCAGCCTCCTCTTGCCTAGACTAAACAATCCCAGTTCTCTCAGGCACTCCTCATGTGACATATTCTCCATATTCTCCCTCACCAGCTTCGTTGCCCTTCTCTGCACCCATTCCAGCACTTCAGGAGTGTACAAGGAGAAAAAAGCAGGCCAGACCTTGCCTTTGGTATCTTTTCAGGATTCAAAATAAAGCAGCAGTTCATGTCACTTCAGAGGAAGCAAATATCATAATATAACATCACAGACACATTGATAGGTTGACATAAAAAAATAAATCCATCAGCTCATAAGGTTTGTCTGACACTGAGTCTGGGGTGCTGTGTCTGATGGCTCTGGCCTAACCAGCTAATGGAAATTTTATGAACTTGGACAGCAGAGGTTTTGACTTTGTGGGTGAAACTGTGCAACAGAAACAGTTTCATTTGATTCAATTCACTGGAGTATTGATTTTTGGGGTGATGATTTATTAATGTAACATTCAGTACAGTTGGCTCTCCCAGAAATGATGAGGCTGTTACTGGCACTGAAAATTAATGACTGTAAATCTTTAGGAGAACAGGAGTGCTTAGCTAACAAATTGGATGTCCTGGGTTTGCAGAAGCTTGGGAAATCCCACTAAGTGATATAGTGACCTTTTTTTTTCTGTGGAAGTGTTCTCCCTTCTGACAACACTGGACAGAGGGCAAGTCTATTTAAACATACCAGAGATTTTATTGCCTCATTATTTACTTAAATAGTCAATTTAACTAGCAAAGTGTGCATTACACAACCAGTTTAACTTCTTCACTACAAAAGCAATCCTATATCAAAATCAAGCAGTGATCTAGCAAAATTAACTTCTAACCACTGGTGTAAATGCTTACCTGTCTTGTGTGGAATACTCACAATTCTAAACACAAACAATATGAGCAAGTCAACAGGGATAGACAAGTTAATCTAAACTAACCATGTTTTAAAAATAGTATATTATGATCTGTGTGCTTCTTGGTGACATTGTTTTGCTAAAAAAATAGACTTACTTTCTACTAAGTAACTCACTATGCTAGAGTGACTCAGAAAATTCAGGCATTTCTTCTGCACAGGTAAAAAAATTGTTTAGAGTACACAAAACCAGAAGGAAATGTCAACAAAATAGATATTCTTTGTATAGTTTACCTCCAGTTCCAACAAGAATGACAGAAAGAAACTTGCAAGATTCAAATCCGTCCTACATTAACCATGACTGTAAGTTAGGTGGCCAATAAACAACAATCATTTCCCAAGCAAATGGAGCCCTTCAGATTAAATGCAGTTCCCACTGAAAAAAACAATCCCGTTTAGCACAGTGCTTTATATACTTGCATAAAGTATAAAAAGGACCGAATTTAAGGACTTGACTAGACATGGAAATTAGTCTCTTGGTTCAGTCACTTGCTGTACTGTACCTTCAAATCAGTTCAAGTCAAAACAGAGCACTGCTGCAGCGGCTGTGCAAGATAGCTCATCTCAATGTGGTGTCAAGACTTGGATTCTGCTGCTTCTCTCACATAACCTTATTCTTCCTGTTGGACTTTGTTTATTTCTATAGGCCAGGTCTTAATTTTCTTCACATGGGGAAACAAGCGCAACCAAGATCATCAAGACTTTATACACCATGGAAGTAATAATGCTGCTCATCAGCCTGCTGCCATATTACTGCTCCGTAATCACTTTTAGACTGCCTGAGATGAGATCTCAAGCAAAATGTAGAACACCCTTTGTCATAAACAAAGATATCTCAGTGTTCAGTAGCACTGCACCTTATGAAAATACTTTTCTACAAGCTAAATTACAGGAAGCTAATAACTTCACAAGGGGATTGTGGCTTCTTTTGTCACGAAAGCGAATCAGTTTATTTCGTTTCCTAACAACATTTTTTTCTCAGTGTGAGAAAATAACCCTCCTAAGCATAATATATTATAAGCAATTCTGCCTATTTAAATCGTAATCCCGGTATCACTAAATAAAAATTCCTCAAAAATGCTGTCTGCAATTAGGCAAAACTGGAAATACACTGCAAAATTGAGAACTGATTTGTCACATTTAGTCACAGCCTTGACAAGAGGTGTGAAGAATTATCTTCCCTGAAGGACCCAGAATTCCCCTCTACAATGCTCTGTAGTTATACTCAAAAGACAGTCAATTAGCTAAAGCTCATGAAAAGATTCACCATGCTCTTCACACTAGGGTCAGACCAGCTATTGCAATACATTAGGACATTAGCAGCCATATAGTGCTCTTCCATACTCTCCACTGAGTCAGTGACTGATGTTGCAAGACATTAAGCAAGTCTCTTAAGAATATGGGTAAATTCTGGTTTCTTGAAAAATATAAGCAACTCAGTATGAAAGAGGTCTAAAAAATTGTAAGTGGCAACAAACCTCTCCATTTCTTTCTGTGTTTATTCAGGATGGGTCTTATATCATAAAAGCACTCATTCAATCCCCCTCTCTTCCTCAGTACATAGGAAGCAAAGTGAAGACAACATGTATACCTCTGCAGAAAACTCATAGAAGTCAGAAACTATTTGCTGTTTGAGAATTTGAAGGTTTTGCTGATTATGCAGGGCTAGATCTCTAAACATGCTTCTTTTTAACTTTTGTATACTGCAGAGGTCTTGGGGCTAAAAATCTGTGCTTGGCTGAATATACATATTAGGCCCTCAATAAACTCACAACAAAAATACCAAATCGACTTTAAAAAAAGGAGAGGAAGAACCAGCAGAAATACAAGACATGTAAATGAAGCTTGTTTAAATGTAAGAAGCTGACCATGAATCATATTTATCTTAAACCCTGGCAGCTCTGCCGTGAGCTTTGTATCAGAGTAGCACGGATTTTCACTATTCAAGGTTGGGAGCAGCAGTAGTCTCCTCCTCCTGCTGGAGCAAGAACCGGAGAGGTGAATTGTGCAAGTACTGCCTCAGCAGCAGGAGGATAAGGGAAGGGGAGAAAATTGAAATGATTAATAAGTCCATAACTGCTCTAAGATTGCAGGCCAGTTCTGATCATCTTATTTCCTTGCCTCTGCAAATGAGTGCACAGAACATGCATTATGCTGAAACCTGTGTACTGGTGATGCCTAAAGATGGATAACTAACTGATATTGTGGAACCAGCAGAGTTCTTGAGCAGAGAAGCAGACAGAGAAGAATTAATCTCAGTTATTCACATCATTTTTCGTTATCTACTGAGAGACTTCTCTGCCACTGATTTCCATTTATACTCACATTAGATATCTTCAGCTATTTCTAACAACTTTTGTAAGCCAAAATGTGAGTATATGAGCATTTGTGCAGATGGAAAAAAAAGCTATAACTGGAAACCTGACTTGATTTAACATTGACTGTTCAAGTTGAGTAGCACTTACTCAGATGTGTATCCACAGTAAGTTCAGGGGAGTGAAATTTACTTCTGTTTTATTCCAGATATGGCAACTCTGTCATATATAATTAATCTCCTTCACATCCATTTGCTCTGATGGACTTGACTCCCTGAGCTCCTTTGTCACTGGCACATTAATGTCAAGGAGCCACTTTCTGCTGACAGTGATAAAGTTGTAAAACTGAAGTAAGTCTGTTCATCAGAGATGAGTTCAAAGACATGTAGGATTTCTCCCAGTCAATCTGCTTCAAGCCCCACACACATGGGAGGATGTAGAAAGATTCTCTGCAGAGGGTTTGAATCAGGCTTCATGTGAGTGACTGCTCTCAGAAGCAGTAATGTAAGGCCCAAAGAACAGAGTTGGATTAGTATTTGCGTCAAATACCTAGGAAGGTATGTTAGTGGAACTGCAGCTGCTTTCCCTAGGCTCATTTCATGAGCAGAGTGACTAACTTAGGTATTCTCAGCCATTCTCTAGATATCTCTCTTTCCATCTGTGAAACAGGGAACCTAGGGAGATGTGTTAAACTAGCAAGCTTATTCAGGTCCTTCAATCCGCATGACATAAATAGTCTGTTCACTTCTTTCTGCAGATTTATCGCCTCCATATGCAATGCAACACTTGATAGCAAGGTGTAGCCTCCATTGATGTTTCAAGTGGGGTCATTCACGTGAAGTTAGAAAAGTTGTCTTGTATCTGACTGTACATAAGCTTTTATGACCCCAAATCTGATTACTTACATAACATGAATTTTTCTTGGTAGGTACTTGATTGAAACTCATGTTGGACTAACTGATGACCTATAATTATGAAGGAGTCCTCTTAAGAGCTGGGAGAAATCAATTCTCCCCTGAACAACCGGCATCATTGCAATCAGCAGGAATTACAGTGGAAGAACAGGAACCAGGCAGAAAAGCATAAACAGATTAAAAGCAGAAGTGATTATTTTAGTAATTAAACATTTCTTAACTGAAATGACATTAAATGCAAAAGCAGCATGAAAGGTCAGGAGAGATTGTTGAAAGAGTGCTCCAGAGAAAGGGGAGGGGGGAAAAAAGCAATTAAACACAAAGATAGAAGGTTATAATGCATAGAAGATTATTCCAAGCAAGCAGCTGACAGCAAATTGCATTGTTTGGAATGTTTAATTAATAAAACATTTTTTTTCATTAACTATTGCCACTGGGGAAGATGGATTGGAAAAAACATGCAGAAAACAAAACACTTTTCTTTCTTACTTGTATCTACATAAATGTAGAAATATAAAGGGCAAAACTCATTGTTTATCCCTAAATTAAGAGATCGGAATGAATATGTGGTTCTTACTGATGGTGCATGTGCAGGTCAAGTTTCCTAAGTAACATCAGTATATGAGAGTGGAGGGACCTTCTGATATAGGCCAGGAGGTTTCCTGCTTGAGTCTCTGCCTGAACTTTGGGAGCATACTATATAAGGGTAGCCAGGAGCTTTGACTCCACTACCTTGAGTGCAAAGCCACTTCTGAATCCTACTTGTTTCTTGTTTCAGCGTGTGATCTTCAGCCACTTTGGAAGTACTTTCAAGAAACCCAAGTTCTGTAGCTCAAATTTTAAGGATGACCCACATGACACCACAAGTAAACAAGACATATGAGCTAATTATTGCTAAACAAAGTCTGTAAGATGTACTGATTATCTGGTATTATTCCTTCTTTTTTCTCTCTCTCCAAAATTGCCAGTTCATAGAATCACAGAATGGTTTGGATTGGAAGGGACCTTCAAAGATCACCTAGTCCAACCCCACTAAGGTATAAGACACTATGTCTTCCCCTGCCCTTCTCAATCCTCAGAATGACTCAGCGCATATCCAACTCATGCAGTAAAATCTTGACCCTTGCAATCAAATCGACTACCGCCCTGGCATTGTCTAAGTCAAAGCATGGGAGGGAGGAACCAGAGTAACAATAGGAAAGTACTGTTGATCTTCAGTCAGGTGCTAGTAGATAGTCTTGATATGACCAGCAGCAGCCTACATTAACAGTTAAAAACTTGTATTTTCCCAGTAGCTTGGTCTCAAATGTGGACAGGCGGTACCTAGTGAAGATGTAACTCAGTAAGAGTCAGCCATTACATACAAAATACTCTCCTAGTTACATGCAAGCAGTAGTTTTCCCAAAACTTAGGCAACATACCCATAGTCAGTCAGACTTTTACAGGGATGTGCCTGATCCAAAGACATGTTTATTCTGAGACCTAATGTCCCTTCTGCAAATCATAAATACAAAGACATTTTTAAAAGCCAGCAAAATTTACCAGCAGAATTGTTTGGATGGGCTACAGGATGCATTTTTTTCTTTAGCTGTAGGTAATACTCAAAGGTAGAAAAGGTACCTGAGGCAAATTGTACCATCAAAATAAAAAAAAAAAAAAAAAAAAAGATTTACCTCAGCGCTTAAAACTGGCAAAAGTTCTAAGCAGCCTGGGAGATGCTAGCCATGTGAATGATATCCTTTTTGCTCATATCTCTAACAGTTACCTCCCATGAATCAGAAAAGATACATAAACCCTTGACAAAAGTAGATACTGAAGGTGCTTGTTATTCTCTTAAGAGGGAAAAGGTGAGCCCGTGGCCTCTGAACGCAAAAGGAATTGATTAAATGGCCAGCGTGTAGACATTCAACCTCTTCCTTTGTGTTGTCTGCTTACTGTCTGCTTTGCTATACAAACACACTCTCCTTCTGCCTTCAGCATTAGTCCACAAGGAAAGATGAGCTGGTGATCAGGACTCTGACACAATCCGTGATTAAAGCAAGGCCTTGATGAAATGCAGTTTTTAGGCTCTCAGCTTGGTATTTTATGCAAGAGAGTGACTTTGTCACACTACATGAATCAAAAGCTCAACTGGATGCTGTGGTAAATAAAAACACTTTCAGCAACAACAACAACAAGAAGGAAGAATGAAACTTTGATCAAGCTACAATTAATTGATTAAAACGTCCATTTCATTGTCCTTTCATGTCTAAGCTTCAGTAAGCAACATGAGAGAGCAGAACCCAGCATGCAGTAGCAGGAAGGAGGCCACAAAGGAAAGCCTGACAAGTAAACAAAGATTTAAAAAAAAGGAAAAAAAAAATAGATTATACAGAATAAATACAGAAACCTGCTGTGCTCATGCCCAGAAGCTTAACCCAATTCTCCAGCTATGCCACTAAAATGCAGAAGAGTTTATAACCATCAGCTAAACACAGACTCTTATTTGCATTTATTTTTCTCAGGGTAACCATATGAATTCTTTTCTACCAAAACTACAATGTGGTTTGTGTAAAACTAACAGCATAATGCTTCCAATATAACATGGATTAAGCACTGAGAAAGGGTATCAATTTTCATTCTTATGAAATATGGAAGGAAACCTTGTCTGGTTAACAAATAAACCAGGCTTTCCACTCTATTAAAGGCAGAATTGTTATAGTCACAATTGTTCATTCATCTGAGAGGTATCAGGATGGTCCCCAAGATTCAAACCTTCTTAAAGACATTCAGGCATATTAACAGCAGCAAGGGCCACTGAAATACTTCAGGATGCTTCTGAGCAGTCAGAAAGCTTTCAGGCTCCTTTTCTGATGCAGTCAAAAGAGACCCTCACAATCCCTTCCTCTCCCCTCAGGTAATTCAGCACCCTGATACTTCAACTTCTGCTCTTAATCTTCTCTCAAGAGAGTCAATTCTCCTTTTATAAAAAGCCTAGTAACGCCTGCCTCACTTACCAAAGTCCATCTTTTCTAATTATCCCCTTCAGCCTTGAACATCTTGTTGGCACCAAATTCGCTTGTGCTTTGGTTTAATTTAATAATTTGAGACACAAGAGCAATCTGAGACTGAGAGCTGTTGTTATGTACAGAATAGCATCCTTATTCATTTTTTTGTTCTTAATAAATTGTCGTGCTTGGTTTCACCTCAGTGTCATTTGAGCTCCGCAACAGACTCAATATGCAAGTATAGGAAGGAGAGACAAATCCAGGTGTAACCCACCCAGTTTCAAATGGTCTCAGAGAGGTCCTGAGAGCAGTGTTATAAAGTGAATCAGCAACAGCCAAACACAAAATAGCTTATTCTTCCATGGACTACTGGTACTGAAATTCTCATGATAGGCAATAGATAGATAATAGAGCTCACATGAGTTGAGGGCAGTAGCTACTACAGAACAAAAAAATTACGTACTTGACACATGTAAATTATAGAGATAGTCATATGGCCAAAAAAGGCATTTATAAAACCTATCATCCTGAGAAGGCCTGGCACTCAGCTCTCCACTCTCATGGTAAATTATTGCACTCATTTATTAAATGTGTTTGTTATTATGACTTAACTAATTCACTTTCATACCTGGTTATTGTTAGACTATCTTTTCCACCTGCATAAGCAAGAAGTTTTTTCCAGCCGTGAATTATTAGCATCCTAGAAGTGGAATATGGCTAGAATTCCATTTCCACTAAACTAGTGGACTAACCAACAAGCTGAATTACCCATTTAGAAAATTGGTCCAGGATTAAGCTTTATTGAAGTACTATATTGCTTTCTAATTTTCTAATTTTTATGCAGACAGTTGGTGAAATCCTGCATGTGCAAGTCAGTACCATCTCTTAAAAGAAAAAAAAAGAGCATCAAAGAGAGGGATGAAAACAATTACACCTACGCACAGTGCAACAATCTTAAATGATGCTTGCTTCTCACTTCCAGTTAATTACTCTGTATTCAGTCCAGAAAAAAAATTGATCTAAGAAGGGACTGTTCATTCTGGTCATTCAATTTAAACTGTACTAAGAGACAGAGTGGAAATGGTGATATACCAGGCTATTCTGGAAATTTAGACTCATGAGCTTCAAAATTTTAAAACTTCTACTGCAAAACATGCCTTAGCTTTATACCACCTGGCTACCTCCAGCAGAGGCTTGTCCACCTTAGAGAAACACTATTTTCCTTTGCTGTAGGATAAATACAGTGCTGTTCCTTTCTCCAGCAGCTACTATTTTCCTCAGAAGGGTTAAAAGACAGTAAATGTAACCTTCTTTCCCTGCTCCTGCTCTCCCTTTTCTTTTCTTTCTCTTTTATCTGTTCTGCAACTCCTATTCACCCATCTGCAATTCACAGCTCAGCAGCCAGGTGACCAGGAGCAGAGCTGCCCCTTGTATCTCAGCTCCCTTTGGGGAGTTCTGCTGGACCCCACAGAAGTTGGAAATCAATTTTCAGAGCTGATGTGGAGTCTGTGGCTGCTACTGGCATAAATGTGACTTGTCTGATTTCCCAGCACCCTCTTTACTAGAATTTCTTCTTGGCTCAGCATTCTAGTTTTGTCAGAACTATAACTCACACATCTGTAGCAATTTATGGCCTGAATCCTCAGCCTATTAAGGTCCTTCCCTTTTGACACACATTCCCACCACACACCAGACTTCTAAATTGATCAAATTTAAGCCTGATTTGAGAGGAAACAAACAAAATGTGTTTTAAACTTCTTATTGCTGCATCAATACTTATGGAATAAGAGAGGGGTAGTTGTCACAGCTACTGACACATTTGCCAGCCACAGTGATTGCTGTCATCTCTAGACCTCCCTCACTCCCCAAAATGGAGAAAATCTGCAAAAAGTATGAATGATAGACAGAGTTGCAGTCGCTGATTAAGAGTTTAATGTTTTTACAGGTCACAGCATCAGCAAGGCTTTGCATTGTCACAAGTGGGTGGCTCTCTACATCCTCAGTCCACATTGGAGTGAGAAGGCAGAAGAGGGAAACATTTCAGAAACTGCGAGAGCATGTAATTAGCAGTGCAACTTGCATGCCAGTCAATTTTCACCCATGTGAATATTTGGGTCTGTCATGATCCGCCCCCTAGATGTCCTGGGTCTGCCCACCAAGGGATGCGGTCCACCCACTGGGGTCCCAGACCACTCCCCC
>JAVSBS010013155.1:17891-61454 GCA_033124195.1 Coracias cyanogaster | reverse complement strand
CTCATCCAGGTCATTGATGAAGATATTAAACAAGACAGGTCCCAAAACTGAGCCCTGAGGGACACCGCTTGTGACCAATCGCCAACTGGATTTTACTCCATTCACCACCACCCTCTGGGCTCGGCCATTCAGCCAGTTTCTAACCCAGCGAAGAGTCCTCCTGTCTATGCCATGATCTACCAGTTTCTCCTGCAGAATGCTGTGGGAAACAGTGTCAAATGCCTTACTGAACCGAGTGTTCTGGATACTGCTTGTAGGTTTTCATGGTGTAGGGGAAGATATTTCAGTGGAGGGGCACTGGACTGGGATTAAGTTAGTCAACAGTTTTTATGCCCAATTCTTCCTTCCACCTCCTGTCTGGATGACCTTGCTTTTCTGTATCTCATTTTTCTCATCTGCAAAAGCAAGGTAGTGACCCCTTTCTTCTTGTAATAAATTCTGAAATACACAGATGATATACAGTTGTGAGAGGTACTGGAGAAAAACAGACACTGATTGGAATTTCAGAAAGCTACCTCTAAGGAAGATGTGGACATTCAAACACCAAATATAATCACAAAACATTGACATTGTGTACACTGGGCAATGGGATCCAGGTGGTGGCTAGGGAGAGAAGCATAGAAAGTGGAGAAAAGCAGCACTGAGAGTCTTTTTTACCTAGTTAATCTCACATAAAATCAGATACTAGGCTCCTATTTTAGAAACCTTGTAGTAGGAATTGTCATTAGAGTCCAAAAGCCATGGTCAAGAGGGAAAGGGCTAACAAGCATTGCTGTGTACCTCTGATACACCAGCCTAAGCAGGTGAACTGCATTAAGTGATGTTAATGTAGCCATTAAGTGGTGCTAATGGAGCTCTAGCTTCCTGGTGAGGTCCATTTCCCCTTTTGTGGAGGAGGAAAGCAAGAAGGACAGTGGTGGCAGGGGGATACTTTGAATGCTGTACTGTTGCTTGGAAAGTCACCATTTTCTCAATTTCTGCTGTATTTTCAGGTCAGTAAATGCTCCTTTTTGTATATTTATAGGCCTAATCATCAGCAGAGATCCAGTACTGTTTCTCCTGTCTGTATCTGCAAGTATATGCAACCATTCTGAGAACAGCCCCACTCCTCTGATGAGGGGCTGTCAGGGGGAGGACCAGAGCCCAGTTTGCTCCTAGCACGCAGGCTGATGTGCAGCCTTACTGAGCTCAGCTGCTCCTGGCTCAGCAAGCACGGCCTGGGAAGCAGTGGGGGCCCTGCTGAGTTTATCCTCGCTCTCTCCTCATCATTTTACTTCTGGCACCAATCCTTGCTCCTGTTTCCACGGGTAATACCACCGGGAGCTGGAGGATGGTGGGAATAGCCCCATCCTCCTAAGGAGGGATACTGCGACTCTCCCCCTCCCCACTACTAGGTCTGTTCCAGGCGCCTCCTCCACTGTAAATCAGCCTCGGGGCGGCGGGGCCCGGCCAGGAAAGCGTTAACCTTCCCTGCAATGCTGCATCCCAGCTCACGGTGGAGCTGCCTTCCTCTCTTCCACCCCCAACTTCCAATTCACTCCAAACAACTCCGGGACAGAATTGCAGGGAAAAGCTGGAGGTTCAGACTAGACTTGTTGATCTCCGTTCCGAGGCAGCAGAAGGAAGTACCGGAGCTTTCCTTTGTGTCTGCAAGGAGAGAGGGCTGGGGGGGCGGGGGCAGATGCGGCTTCGGCCTTGACTGGAGGCAGGAGTGAGGAGCCGCAGCCGAGGGAAGGCCTTGGAAAGCTTCCTGCCGAGGGATCCGATTTACCTCGTTTCCCTCCCCCCCACCTCCCCGGGCTCCGTGGACAGCCGGGAGCGCCGCCGCCATCCCTCCGCCTTGAGGCTGCCCGCGGGGGGATGCGAGCGGGGCCGCCCCTGTTGCCCGCCCCGCCGCAGGATGTAGCCGCCCTCGGTCCCGCACAGCCCCGCACCGCCTCGCTGGGAGCCTGCAGGAGGAGGTAGGTGCGGGCCGGGCTGGGGCCGAGGGCGGGGAGCGTTTCCCCGTGTGCGGCGGCGGCCCGGAGGCAGCGAGGGTATTTCTGTTTTGGGGCTGGGGGGCGACCTGGATCTGCGGGGAGAGGGGCCGAGCCCTCGGAGCTGTGCCGGCTGGGCACGGAGGAACCGTTCCCTTCAGCGCCGGGCTTTCTCTTCGTGCCATCTTGTGTAAGCAACAGTGCTCAGGGCTGTCATAAGCCACCCAGCTCTGCGGGGAAGGCTCGGGGTTTTTCCTTATTCCGACAATCGTTGATTTCCCTTGTTGTACGGAGGTCGGCGTGGGGTGGGGGGCGTCCCTTGGCAGCGCAGAGGGGTAGAGTGGGTCGTTAGAGCAGTTGGAAAGGCCCCCTTTTCCCATTCCGCAGCTCTTTCCTCAGGGAAATCTGCAAGACTGGAGTTATAAAAAGCGTCTCCCTGCAGCCTACATGCCTGGGCAGGGCGGGGGGCACCGCCGGCTACGAGGAAGGGGGTTGCCCCGGCTGGATCGTAGGGGTACCAGACGCCCGCGGTCCGGCAGGGCCCCTCCGCGGGAGGGAGCGGCGGCGGGGCTGGGACCGATGGTGGCGGGGCCGGTGCGCGCCGGGATGGGGGACAACGTGCCAGCCCACCCCTGGCTAGCGGCCCGGGTGCCGAGTGGCGCTCCGGGGAGCTCGGTGCCTCCTCCCCTGTCAATCGGCGGTTCCCAGCCCTTTGCTAGCAGAGGCTCCGGGGCCGTGCCCGGCCTCACAGCCCCCCTCGGCCGGGGTGTGCAGGCGACCCCCTCCCGGGGAAGAGCCGGGACGGGGGGCAGACACCCGGCCGCCGCCCGGGGGAGCTCGGCGGCAGCGCGGGGCCGACACGTGGGAGCGGGCGGCCTTCAGCACCGCGGACAGCGGCGGGGCGCGGTTCAGCACCGCCGGGCGGACAGCGCCGCCGCCGCCCCCTGAGCCGATTAGCGGGGCCGGGCGCGGATCAGGCCGCGGCGGGCGCGGGGTGAGCGGCGGGGACCCATGGTTGGCCTCTCTTGCAGCTCCGGGGCATGGAGGGGAAGGAGAGGTGAGGAGAGCCGGTCCCTGCGCGCCCTGCCCCACGCCGCAGCTTGGAGCGTCCAGCCGGAGGGGGACCAGCGATGCCTCTGGGGATGAATAAGCATGGATCTCGCTCTACTACCTCTTTGCCTCCGGACCCCACGGAGATCGTCAGGAGCAAGGCCTGCTCCCGAAGGGTCAAGCTCAACGTGGGGGGGCTGGCCCACGAGGTTCTCTGGCGGACCTTGGACAGGTTGCCACGGACCAGGCTGGGTAAGCTCAGAGACTGCAACACACACGACTCCCTCATGGAGATCTGTGATGACTACAACCTGGAGGAGAATGAGTACTTCTTTGACAGGCATCCCGGGGCATTCACCTCAATCTTGAACTTCTACCGTACTGGCAAGCTGCACATGATGGAGGAGATGTGTGCATTGTCCTTCAGCCAGGAGCTGGACTACTGGGGGGTGGATGAGATCTACTTGGAGTCCTGCTGCCAGGCCCGCTACCACCAGAAGAAGGAGCAGATGAATGAGGAGCTGAAGAGAGAAGCTGAGACACTGAGGGAAAGGGAAGGGGAGGAATTTGATAACACTTGCTGTGCTGACAAAAGGAAAAAGCTCTGGGACCTCCTGGAGAAGCCCAACTCCTCCGTAGCGGCCAAGGTAAGATCTCCACATTTCTTCTCATGTCTTGTCTATATTGGTTCATGACTGGTGGTTCTTACATGAGGTGTTGGCCTGCTACACTTGCTTTAGTGTCTAGTCACTTGTGGCTGGATGGACCCTGTGAGCAAGGGAGAGGAAGGCCTCTCGGATGAGAACAAGTTTTAATGTGTCTCTTTTGAGTAGTTTGGAAGGGATCTGGCTTGAAGCTCCGTGAGGCACCCTAGGCTGCTCAGTGTGGGAGCAGTTCCATTGACCCTTAGGTCAGTGTATGCTGATTACTGTGGCTGGAGGTTGTAAACTTGTTATCCAGTGGCCTGTCTTGGCACATTTTGTAATAAGAGATTTCTTTGGGCCTGAAATATGTGTCTCCTACTGCTTAACCAAACTGGCTTTTAAGAAGATAAAATCTACTTCAACTTTTAGACTCAGGTCCAGTCATTAAATAATACCTTCTCTTTTAGGGCTTAATTTAAAATTGTGTGGTGAAATCCATCTCCTAGTTATTTTGTATTTGTATCATGCACTCCTAGGCTGCAGGTCTACTAAAGCTAGTGTTTGAACTTCATCCTTTACCTGATTCCAGCCTATTTTAAGTCTCCCTGTGCAATACTGCTGCAGCTCTGTCTCTGTTGAAGTGATGCTTACTCTGAAGTTGGTGCCAGTGCAACAGATCCATTTGAAGGCATTTGGAAGATAAGATCCATGTTAGGAGAAACCAATGTCAGGGTTGGCTCAGATAATTTAGCTGTCTCATGTTAGTCACATATACTTTAGTGAGGAAAATCTCCGTGAACACAGTGATTCAGTAACCATGGGGACAAAAGTGAAGGGGGAGAGGTTGAAAACTGTGGGATGAATAATGGAAAAGCATGAGAGACTGAGCAGTAGGGACCAAAATTTGCATTTTCTTTGTATCAGTGCCCTCACAGTATGGCAAAGAAGTAGAAAGAGGCCCCAAGTACCTCTTTAATGTCACCTCCAAGTTGTATGTGTATTTGCAAGTGCAAACATTAGCTCTGTCCCATAGGAAGTCTGGCTTTGGTGGGCTACTTATGAGAACAGACTTCTTCCTTTCTCTCTTATTATCAAAATGTTGCATGCCATGAACCAAGAGCACATCTGAAAGTTTGGGGAAGGGATTTTATGAAGTGTGGAGCTAAATGGCTTGTTCTGGCAGGGGAAGGGAGAAACATGGTCAGCTGCTGAACCGATTATCACTTTTTTAATAACAAATGGAGCCCCAGAATGTCTTTTTCTCTCCAATGGCACAGATGACAGTGTGCTGAATGCATTAATCATTTATAAGGCTCCTTTGGCTCAGTCCTGGAATCCTGAAACACAGGCCCCGGGCTTTGCTGTCTGTGGCACTGACTCAAAATCCATTAGAGACTGTTGATATTCATGATTTATTGTATATGAGCAGGGGTCATTCTTGCCAAATAAATGTCTTTTGTGATTTATAAATGAAATACACTCTAGCTTCATTTTCTGAGAAAATTCTCGGAGTAAGTGCATTCGGCATTGCAGGCTCTGGATTAATTGAGAGTGAATGGTAATGCATTATTATCCTTCCCATTTAAAGCTACCATTCTGTGACTTCGTTATGGTAATGAAAATGGTGCTGTGTGTTCTCAGACCTCAGATATTCCAGCAGTTCCCAAATGCAGATTTCTACTCATTTCAAGTATAGCAAGGAAAATGGGCATGATGAACAATTAGCTTATGAGGCAGGGACTGAAGAGCTGCTAAGCCTATTCTTTATCCAATTTTCTCCCTGCTGGTGGATAGCTTTTCTCGCATGCCAGAGTATGCCCTTTGCTTTGATGACCTTCATGAGAATTCATTCCTCGTATTGAATAGCCTGAACTCAGTCTTCAAGTTCTGATGGAAGGATGTGAGGAGAGGGACTTGGCAACCTGACCTGTTATCTGACCTAACCAGCTGTGCACAGGCTCTGTTTCAGGCTGCATTTCTAAATCTGAGCCTCTGTCTGATTGCTCCTGGCTAGCTTTCCTCAGCTGTCTGCTCAGTAGAGCACTTCTGCTGAGGCCATGGGCCTCCAGGAACTTCTGTCACCTTTCCTAAAGCCAGAGTCCATCTGCTTTGCCAGATCTGGGAGCTCAAACTGTTCCTATAGAAAGGGAACAAAGTCAATTATTCTGAGGTTTAATAACTCACTGAAGGACCTATTGGGTCCTTCACTATTGGGAAAACTGGTACTACTCTCAATTATTCTTTTTCTTCAGGCTTGTGCTGCTCAATGCAAAGGTTTTTCCATTTAAAGGTATCAAACACAGCCTCCCTTCATTGTTTTTTTAAAAAGCCTAGAAAATGGATACAAATGCAGGATCTCCCCCCAAACTCAACACAGGCCTTCTGTAAGCCATCCCCTGTTGTCTAACTCCTGCTCCAGCAAGGTGGGCTTTCTTGCTGGCTGTCAACATTGTTTGTATTTTAACATTTTCTGCACAACACCTCACCCGACTCCTCCATAACAGCTTACTGCAGAACTTCTCATAGTTATACTGGGACTAGTTAAATCCTGAGAGAGTGAGTTGTTTTCTATTTGTGGTTGGTTGGGATTTTTAAAAAAGGAATTCTATGGGACATACGTCAGGGTGGAAAACAGCAGTCAAATAAGAGACAAAG
Source organism: Coracias cyanogaster (assembly GCA_033124195.1). NCBI lineage: Eukaryota > Metazoa > Chordata > Aves > Coraciiformes > Coraciidae > Coracias > Coracias cyanogaster. The sequence goes on along the minus strand of JAVSBS010013155.1, from coordinate 55,129 downwards.
AATCCCCCAGACCTTAATTTTTGTTTCCCTTTTATCCCCTGGGGCTTACCCATATCTTTTGACTGATCTGTCTGGCTTTTAAACTAACCACCTCATGGCAAGCAGTGTCTTATTTATGTGCAGTGCTTCACCCTGTACGTGACTGGAAAGAACACTCAGATTTTTGTAATACCCACTCCTTGAGAGCCTCCACATTTCTTCAGTGAGGCTTTAGACAGCTAATGAAGCCCCAGCCTTGCTGCCCTGTTTTCCCTGCCTCAGCACTAGCAGAGGGATATTTAGTCCTTTCCCATATTGCTGCAGTCCCTCACAGCTGTAACAGAAGCCGCACTGTCCTTGCGCGAGGTGCTGTAGAGCTGTGGGGCAACACTCCAGCCCTCCTCCATGATCAGATTGTGTAACAGGCACCTGAACCATTTCACCTGCCAGTCCATTGAACCTGGAGGCACTTGCTGTGCTGTAGTCCCCTGTGCTCACCTTGCCCAGGGGAAAAACCCATATGCACAAAACCAAGAACTGAGGGACAGTCCCTCTACCAAATAAAAATATTTAACCAGCAGTTATTTAATAAAACTCTTCATTTCTCTCTCCAGCCTTACAAGATATTTAAAAGCATCAGTTTCTCATGCTTCCTGTGATTTTATTTGTCTGTATGTCTCTAAGAAATACTCACTGCAGTCTTTGTGGATGCTTCCTCCTCTTTCTGCAATCACTGTTTTTGCATATTCCTACTTATTTTTATCATTCCCCCAGTCTCTCAACAGTTTGGTGGCTGGTTTTTCTGTGCAGTTTGTTGTTTTTTAAATAGCATTCCTCCTGTACTTTGGTGTACTTGCAACATCCGTTTTTAACCATAGAGGACTCTCTGGTGCTCGCTTCGGTCTGGATTTACCCCAGATGAAGATGAGGTGCAGATATTTTCTGGAGAGCTATTACATTTTGTGGTGTGGTGGTTTTTCCTTTCCTCGGAAAAGAAAAGCAGCTCTCCAGAAGCCAATCAGAACTGCTGCTTTTTCTTGGGACTTAGTATACGGGTCAGGGCAGTAGTGGCTAGCAGTTCTCCAGAACTCGGGTTTGGGTTTTTAATCATAATTGCTCTTTCCCTCGCAAAGACTAAGCCTGGGCAGCTGGTTTCTGTTATCCACAACTCAGCTAACAATCCAAACCTAGCCTTGGGTTTCCAAAGCAGAAGTCCCGCCCATAGCTGTTTTTTACCAACCGAGCTAGTTAGGATCTGTGGGTCCACCTGCCCAGTGAGGCATTTGTGCCCCTTGGGACAGCCAGCCTAGCAGTAAATCCAGCTAGACTTCAAGGCATCCTGAAAAATCAGACTGTAGTTCCATGCTTTCCATTATAAACAAATAACAAATTGGACCAACTCAACATCTTAATTAACTTACATAGTTTTGGAAATCCTCTAATCACTTGGACCTTTTAGGCAGATCTGCAAGAACATTGTCCTTTTTTGCCTCTTAGGAGGAAAAGAAATCCTTTCTTTTTTTAGTCCTTACAAATTATTTCCCTGATCAATATTTGAGCAATTAGCATTGCACAGGGTGGTGGGGGGAAAGTTTGCTCGTCTTACAGACTCCTCTGCATGTGCTGGTTTAATCTATTTTTCTCTTACTGTCCTGAAGGCTGAGAAAAACATGATGACATCACTCACTTTGCAAAAGCTTCTCTGCATATCTGCATGTCAACTAGGATGTGCACTTCCTCTCCTCCTTGCTGCCTCTACTTCCCACTTGTCCCTGTCCTGTTAGGAGCTCAGCTGCAGCAATCCTTCTGTTCTGGCAGGCTATTTCTTATCCTTTCCCCTGTTCCCACTATGTCTTTGCCCATGCAATAATATCACATTTATCCTTGAGCACATGCAACTCCAATTCAGTAATCTTATTATGCATGCCTCTACATTTGTTGAACAGCTTTTCTCGAGCTGCCCACTGCTCTCTGCTGCTAATCTCTGGATGTATTGCTCAGGGATTGGGGAGGTTGCTCTTTAAGCTCTTTTCTTATTATTGATGATAGTAGTGACAAAATAAGAATGATAAAGCCTCTTGGAGATGCATTCGCTACATCTAGAGCGTTCTTCCCCCACATGGGCTTTCTATTCCTGGCCCTCCCTTATGGCATGCAGCATTCATTCATCTCTAAACCTGCTTGAATTTAGCATTCAATGGAGGAAACCCCTCTCCCTAATTGCAATGGTCACATCTTAGCCATGTCTCATCTGTCTCTGAGACTCCCATCATTGGACAGGTGTTGACTTTGTCTGTTAGAGCCAGATTGCTCACATTTTGCTTGCATTCATGACTTTCATTTTTCTGATGCAGCTACTGCCTTGAATTTTTTGCTATATCTAGGGGACTTTCCCCTTTCCTTCAAAGTAAACTCTGGCCTTTGGAGATGCTCAAAAGCAGATCCTCATTCCAAAGCCTTTCCACTGGGTTCAGGGATTTGTCACTTTGATCAGCTTATCACTGGGTTTCTAGCACAGCACTGCCCTGTGGACACACAAATAATTGCTGTTCTGTATCAATCTCTTTTTCATCCTGCAACTCCTTTCTGGGTGCTTGTCCTTCCACTGAACTTCTTAAATCTTTTGTCTGGGGAGCCCTAATTCTTACATTCAGTTCCCTGTGATGTGTCCTCTGCTTCTGTCTTACTGATGACCTTCCCACAATGTAGTGCTGTGCTGCCAGTTCCCAGAGCTCCTCTGAATTACAGCCTTTCTGAACTCCCAGGTTTGTGGTTTGTTTTTTTTTTTTTGGGGGGGGGGAGGGGGGGGGGAGAAACCAAACCCTAGTAACATTGCCAGACTNNNCCCCCCCCCCCCCCCCCCCCCCCCCCCCCCCCCCCCCCCCCAAACCAAACCCTAGTAACATTGCCAGACTTGTCATTATGTCCTGTGAGTCTCTTGGCTCTAAAGAATCTTGCTGGGAATCGCTGTAAAATAGGATGCATCCTGGTCATGTCATCGGCTTGTCATCTCACATCCCTAATGCAACATCTCATGTTATTTCCTGAATGGGATTCATCTGCCAACAACAAGCTTATCCTAGACTCTCCAGGTGGGATCGTCACCCTTCAGAGGTGATCCTTTTACCAGACTTGTTACTGCAGCCTTGAGCAGCCCTTGGATCCAGGCAGGCATCTGCCTGGCATTTCCTGCCTGAATATGGTTTGAGTTCAGCAGTTTACAATCCAAGCCTGCAGGCCTGCAATCTTTAAAGAAGGAAAGTTAAAATTGTTACACCTACTAGTTCTTTTGATGTACTTGCCATACAGTCCATGAAGTGTGCATGAACATATATGTGTATATGTGTGTATATATGTATGTAGGCATAACTCTGCTTTCTTAACTTACTTGTTACTTTCCGCTAGAAGAGCGTGGAGAAACTGTGGTCCTGCCTGAGCATCCACATCTATGTGAGACTACCTGCTGCCTCAAGAGCGAAGTGACAAGCTTACATGCTCAGGATGAAGTCCTTAGAGGATCTGTGCTATAGAAGTATAGTCGATGCTATTTTTAAAGCATCAGCTCTCATTTGTACCTTTGAAAAATCTCTCTGAGAAATTAGTTCTCTTTTCTGCTCAACATTCTCCCATCCTGCTCAGCCTGTGAGCCAACATCACCAGTCAAAAATGTAGGAAATCTTGCAAGAATGGAAAATCCCTTTTTGTTCAGCTACAACTGCAGAGGTTTAGTAATAATGCGATACAGGAGAAGAGTGCTGGGCCTGATCGCCCCAGGAAATGCCAGCTTGGTGTAATGCTCACAAAGTGAAGGTGCAGCTTCAGCTGGTACCTGTGCAAAGAGCTTGCATGCGCTGCTGAGCCAACACACCATGCCTGACGGGTGTGCTCTGCCCGCTCAGAGCTAGTAGTGCAGAGGCACTTTGCAGCTGGGTGGAAAAATCAATTTTCTCTTTTTTGTTTGTTTTTTCTTTAAAACACTTTCTTCTTCTAACTTTCTTCTTACAGTGGGATAAATATCCTTGCCATCACTTTTGCCTGTTCATCTTGATCCTGAAGATCACAATTTCCTTCTGATTTCTCTTGACGTAAATGCCCCCATGGAGAGAAATAATCCAATGTTTCTTTTACAACATGAGCGTTGCTATTTGTCATTGCTAATGGCAAAATATTTATGTCAAAGAAAGTTCACAGCTGATCACTTAGTTCTTATAATAAACACAGTCAATATGATTTACTCCATGGAGATATCTGGCAGCAACAAAAGAGGTACAATGTGGCCAGTGAATGTGAGCAAGACATAATGCCTCCTCTGAAGAAGCTATACATGGAAGCTATATCTTGTCATTGCTTCTACTACATTAAGGCAGCCAAGGATCAGACTCTTACTGTTGTGAGAGTTGCCCAGTTTGTTTCCTGGATCTAGAGGCTCAGCTCCATCATGGGCAGGGCTGGCTTCCCATGTGTAGCACTAGCACTGGGAGTGCTGGCCCTGCAATGTGGTGATAGCTGAGCTCAGGCTTAGGAGTCACTGTCCTTATAGGGCAAAACTGCTTCAAGGGCCCAGTGGGTAAATCGTCTCTGCGTCGCTCTGTGCCACAGATCTATGAGCTGGCAACAGCTCAGGGATCACTGTCCCACACCCTGTCGCTTAACTGTCATGTCTGAGCTGCTTTAGCTTTGGCACTCTATCCTCAAGATGACCTTGCCCTGAGTTTAGTCCTGGGGCAACGGCCACATGTTTACCTCCTGGGATTCTCATTTCCTCTGTACAGAAAAAGTAAACCTTGTAGTATGCTTCCTCCCTGAGTTTAGCCAGTCTCTGGTTTCTCTCTGCTGTCCTAGCTTCTATTGGCCTCTCCTGTCTCCTTTACAACCTGGCACTAGCTGAACATGTTTACCAGCAGGAGTCAGTGAGGTCTTATTCTGATTTTTTATTTAAAAAATTCTACTCTTTATCCTACAGCAAGTCTGGAAGAGTGCTGAGCATCCCTAGGCAAGCACTGTGCCTCTGTACCTCCTATAGCCCCTTCCAAAATGCTGGCGTTTAAATATCCCAAGCAGCCCCAACCCTGTTTCTATAGAGGGCAAAACTCCCGTTGAAGGTAATGAGAGCACATGAGTATTATAATGTCTGTACTCATCAAGCAAAGCTCTCCAAGTGCTTTGAAAAGATGGATTAGTTAAGGCTAGGACAAACCTGTGATATATGTATTATCCCCATCTTAAAGTGAAGAGGTGATCATTGCCCAAGGTCAGTGGTAAAGGCCGAGGCAGAGCTGAGGTGGGAGGAGGGGGACTCTGGCTTTCCTCTGTCTTGTGTCACCAGTACATATTCATGGTATAGATGAGCTTCCAGTGGTCCCTGCCAATGGTGAGATATTACAGAGGGAAAGATGCTGGCAGCCCTCTGACAGCTTATCCAAGGGGATGAAGTGCGAGTCAAACCTCTCCTTGTTTTAGCACAGGTATTCCTACTTAAATGAGGCCAGCCTGCATGGGAAGGTCCTGGAAAACTTTGTTATGTTTAAGGAATAAATGATTAGGGAAAAAAGGTGGGTTTTCCTCTGGTAGATCTAAAAGCCAGTGGTGTCTATACTGGGGCATTTTCAGTGTGCTCTGATGCAGTTCTGGCTCTTGGGATGGGCTGCTGTTAAACTGTTTTGAATAGCAAGAGAGTACATTCTGTAGACTATATATAAAACACTGTGTTGTGAAATTATTTAAAAAGTTGTAATACGTGTCCCATACAGTATACATTGTTATGCATGTACATACACTGTGTTAAAATTGCCCTTCCATATGGGAATTCATTTTAACCAAAATTAACCTGTGTAAGGAAGGTATTTATTTTCAATTAAGAACTAATCCTAGCAAGCAGCTCCACTTTGAGCACAGCAAACATAATGAATGACTCAAACATTACTCAACAGGAGTAGTAACTCCTCAAACCAGTAGTAACCACCTTTGATAGTAACAGCACCTGTATGAAAGTGAGGGCCAGAGTGGGGGCTTTTTGGTAGTTTAGGAGATCACATCAGCCTGGCTTTAAAAATGCACTGACAGTTTTAGGAATGTTCCTCCTTTGCCCATTCACAAGTGTCTCCTAGACCTGTGGTGATTCCTGTGAGTTTTTGCTGAAGTTTGCAGCTATTCTGGTCCTACAGTGTGGACCATTGGTCCAAGGGCTGTGACTGTTTAGTGACCCTGAGGTGCTGCCACTGCAATGTGCGAAGGTGGCCTTGACTCACCACTCTGCTTCTTTGTCACATGTTTGAAACCTGGGTTTATACAAGAGAAATCAATAGCAAAGCAAAAAATGACCTATTTGGTACCTGAATCTCATCTTGACAAAACCAGACAGCCATCTATTCTGGTTGAAAAAAACTTACATCACTAAAAAAATCTGGGTGAGCCATTAAAACAAATGGAAGAAACAATTTATTTTAAAGTTCATTTTTTTCTGCAGTATATAATTCATTCCAGTTATTATGAGTTGAACTCGTTCAATGCTATTTGGACTAGGATCCAAGCAGGGTCCTTAGCCAAAAGGACAGATTAGTTTCGTTTTATTTTATTTAAGTCCATTTGCTCTTGTTCATTTTTGAACAAAATGGAGCTGTAAATCTCATTTGCAGTACCTGAACAGTATAAACACCAGAAATGCTCTCTCATTCGTATCGATGGACAAACTGTTTCTAAAACATGATTATTCTTATCAAATTTTATTTTAGACTTAAGATTCCATGTGGGTATCTCTTTAAAAATATACTTATTTTGCTAAAAGAATAAACTGAAGGTGTAAGCAAAGGGGTCTGTCACAGTCTCACTACTTTAAATGTTTTATAGGGGGCAGGAACTGTAGTAAGCGCACTTTCTGCGACCCAGGAAATCTCTGCCACATGCTAGGTATGCTTTGCTTGGCTGGTTTAAATGATATCTGATGGTAACATAAACTGGGAATGGAAACACATTTTGGCACAAAGCACTAGGATCAGCTCCTTGGTTCCCTGAGGACTCTTTTATATGACAATGTCCAGTCTTTTCTTATAACTTTCTGCAGTGATTCAGCATCTGCCAGCTTTCTTTACCCTGGCATTGGCGTGCGTCGTTGTCTTGTGAAGGAGAGCAGTGCGACTGTCCTGGTGTACTTGGAGAGGGTGTAGAGGGACTAACTGGCTTCTCAGGGTCTGTGATGGAGCAAGGAATGGAGTCATAATCCACCCCTAATCCTTGGACCACTTTTTGCTCTGGTGCAGCCAGATTCCAGCTGGAAGCATTCGAGACTCAGCTATAATACATAAGAGTTTGCCACTTCCATGACTTTGCCTAGGAATCCATATCAGATTGGGTTTCTTCATATTTCTGGGAATCTTGTTTGTATCTGGCACATTCTCAGCTCTGAAATACTTTATTCACATGGCTGTAACTTTTCTGTTTATTTCAAAATGTCCACTTATTTCTATGCACACTTAATTTCTTTCACGTCACGTTTTTATTAACTGTAGTGATCACACATTAAACAAAGTCTCTTTACTTCTTGTAATTGGTGCATTTGACCATTTCCACTATTAGTAATTACTGTAACATCCTCATACTTCTCTGTATCTGGCCATTCTCAAAAAACAAGGGTTCATCAAGTGTCTGGATAGAAAAGGAGTGGAACTTGCTTTCTGAAGCAATGTTTGCTGTCTGCTATCAGAAGAACCCGGCCTCTGAGGTGGAACAGGGAGCTTTCACTCCTTGTTTATTTATTTGTGAATTTTTGGTAAATCTGTCCTTCACAGGATAAAAGTTAAATCCTTTTAGAAAAGGGGAAAAAAAAAGTGTTGTCTTCTCTTCTGTCAATGTGCCAGAAGTATATTAATAATACATAATAATTATACATGGCATTTCTTAGCTCCTTTCATCTGAGGATCTTCAAGTGCTTCACAAACATTAATTAAGTAATCCTCATGACTGCCTGGTGCAGTAACTATTATTATCAATCTACGCTTGCATGTGACAATGCAGAAGAAATAGTAAATAAGAAACTCTCCTAGATACAAGCAAGAGCAAACCTGCTCTAGAAAGCTAAAGCAAACTGAAGCACATACCATCATTTTGTCGCTGCATTTTGTGTAAGTGACCCACCCCTCTGCCTGGCAATGTCTGTGCCACTACATCTAAAGCTGACTCATGTTGGACACAGGCTGAAGACAGCAGTTAAGAGTTGTTGTTGTTGGTTGTTTGGGGGGGGGTATTTAAGACCAACACTATATTGTCTCTGCTGGCAAAAAGTAAGTTGCGCTTGGCAGCAGAACTCTGGTTGAAAGCAGCGGAGCTGGTGGCAGAGAGCTTTCTCTGAAGCAGCCTCAGCGATGGGATTTACTGATTCTTGCTCCAAGAGAGCCTGCGTTTGTTATCCTTTGCAGGAGGGGTCCCCAGGATGCCATCTGTCCCATGAAGGGTCTCTTTAGCCCTCAGCAGGCCCAGCTGACCACCAAGGCTGTTGCAGTGATGGAATCTCTTCCAGTTCCCAAACTAGATGGGTGCAAGAGACCCAAAGCTGTCAGCCCAGTGCAGCCAGTCCCACCAAGGGGTCACCATGCAGAGTGTGGGGATCTTCTCACTTTAGCTTTTTCATCTCTGTCTGCTCCTCTGCTCTCTTCCCTTCCACAGGGAGCTGCTGCAGAGCTGCTCCTAGGCTGAGCCTGCTCTTGCAGAGGAAGAAGCTTTTTTAGTCCCCACCTAACATAGCTCTTGCCTTTCCATGCACAAAGCTTTAGAAAGTCCGGCACAAGGTAGACTACAAAACTCATCTTAGTTCTTTCCCCTCAGTCCTTGGACCCATGAGCATCTATGTCTTATCACCTTAACTGGTGTCACTTAGGAATGAGTTTGCACTCAGAAAGGATAGCTTTTGTTAGTGTAGAACAGAGATGAAAAAAATAAATACAAATTTTCTAGCAGCAAATGCCACCTCACTTTAAAGCTTGTTGCCAGCGAGCTGAATTAAACTTCGGTCAGTCAACAGATGGTTATTCTTAGCCTCTAATCTTCCCCAGGTAAGAGTCTGATTGATCTCAGCAGGTTTTGCAGCATTTAGCTGAGAAAAGCCATGTCTCTTGAATGTGTTACCTGTTACTACGAGGAAGGCAGGCTCACACAACAGCAGTTTTGGTTTTCAGTGTTAAATACCTGATGGTTTTCATAGTGTATTAAGGAAGATTATGTCAATGTTTGGAGGGATTACAAGAAGGTGGTTTGGCCCAGTTTCCCAGGAGTGCTGAAGACCCTCTGGTACCATAAGAGCTCTCAGATATGTCAACCTCTAGTTTTGTCTTCTGGAGGAGATGCCAAATGGCATGACTGGTATTTACTTTCAGTTTATTTTGACAGAGTTGAAGGTTTGGTAGCTGTCTCCACATCTAATGGGTCCTACTTATTGTTATTTTGATCCATCAACATGAATTTGAAGAAGATGAGGTGTGGTGTGTCTGAAATCTGATTAATTCCTACTGATCTGGCACCTATTAGCCTTGCCTTGACTGAAGCAGATCTTTGTCAGAGGGAGCTTTTCAGGAACAAGAACCTCACACATCCTTAATGCCACCCAAAGTACTGTCAGATCCAATGCTTGCTGTATGTGTTTTGACTCCTTCCTGACTCAAAGTTCCTGGATGTGGTCAGCATGACAGGACAGGGCACTTTTTGCCTGTCTTGGTAAGGAGATAATTTCACCAAACATAAGACGTGCTGAATTCTAGATCACATCACCTATCAGGGTTCATTTTGCTAATTGATGTGTTTGTTCTCTCTCCGTCTGTGTTTACACACAAAGTTATTCTATAGGAGTAACTTTAGACTTCCAGCAATCCCAGGGAATGGTCTCATTTAACACCAGTCCTAGCCAAAGCCAGTTTTAGCACATGCAATCTACCTACTGAAATATGAAACTTTTATCATGCTAGGCAAATGCATTGGATCCCACTAGAGTGATAACTGGCCTCTCTTTCCTCTCTGCTGAACACTGGGGCAGTTAATTCCATTATTTTTGCATGTCCATGAAGCTAAAGAGCAAATTTGCTGAAGTTTCTGGCTATGAATGAATGGTCGTGAACAAAACCCACTTGACCTAGTAGTTATTTTTAAAGATGTTCTTAAAAGCTTCTTGTACAGTGGCTGTAGAATGCTTCTCAGTTTGAACTAACTTCTGGAAAACTTGCTTCATGGTCCAGATAACCTGGGCATGGTGATGCCACTTCCAGGAGTTAAAGATGTAATTTATTTAATTCATAAACTCTTTGTAGGAAGTTCCATCTTTTTGTTCAGTGTTTATATAGCATTAAGTGCAACACTGCCCTGACTCACAACTCATGTATGCTACCCCAAATCAAGTAATTAATATGTTTTGCAAAGAAAACAAAAATGGCTGTAGAAGTTTATGGGGTTAGATTCTATCGTTACTAATCCTATAACCAAACTGGCCTGTTTTTTGAGGAGGATGGCATGTCTCTTCATGCTCTTCAATTGTGCTGCTCGCTTCACCACCACTTGCTCACTTAAACTGGGATCCCACTTCCCAGTAGGGCTCTGAGCTGTGCAAAGCAGCGAGGGATTAAGGGACCTGTTTGATTTGTCCTCTTCTGGCACCGAGGCAGTGATCTCCAAAACAGTGAGAAGGGTAGATATGGAGAGAAAGTTACTGCTTGGGCTGTCCCTGTTTAATTCACCTAAGCTGATTGCATCACAGGTTTTGTTGCTATAAACTAATCCCGAAGCAGCTGGGAAGCATTCCCCCAGGCACTCTGTGCCAGTTGCAGTACAGGAGTGAGTTACTGATACTTTCCACACATAAGTAATCTGTGATCTTACTTGAGCAGACTTAAGCACGCATGTGTATGTGGAAAGGAGGGATGAACAGTGAGGCTGTACACATAGTTGCTGTGATTTAGCAGGCAAATCAGAGAGCTGGAATACATGAATGTATCTTGCAGTTTATACAAGTATTTACTTAATCTGTGTGTGGAAAAACATGATAATTGTGTGCAAATTAGATGTAGCACTACATGTGGTGCAGTTGTGTGTTCTGGTCAGCAAACCAGATCCTTTCTATCAGTAATTAATGACTTTATAGCCTAAGGGAAACTAAGTACTAAGTCTCTTCCTAATTTTATTCATTTCCATTTCCAGTAGGCCCTCAAACCGTTCAAATTTCTGCTGTCATTCCATCCCTCCTTCTATACCTGCTAGAATATTTCTTTTCCTTAGTATTTTTTCTGGGAAATAAGCCATAACTCCGGTAATAGGCTCCTTCTTCCTGCCCACAGAACTATCTTTTGTATCAAAGGTACATTGCAACACTCTTTAAAAGCATGTTTCTTTCAGTAAAAGTCCTTCACCACTGACTTGCTTGCTGCAGTCTTTCCCAAAGTGTTTCTGGTGAGTCCAGTGACTCAAAATTTAGCAAAATGTTCTTGAATTCAGCTTTGTGGCATCATACTGCTCCAGTTTGTCTTCATTCCACACAGGCAGGATGAAACCCCAAACTGAGATAATGGTCTGTTGGGCAGTGATATGGCTGATATTAGCAAGATATGGGGGCATGGGTCTGCTGTGACTTTTCTGCACAAATTCCAAAAGGAGGTTTTTCTCTCTTCTGGCTCTGACCCAATGTGCAAAAGATGGAAAAATCTCTCTTAGTTTTTCCCATTCTTGTCTTGGTAGGATGTAAATCCTTGGAGCACCATTTCTTTGCCCTGTACTTGTAAATCCAAGGGACAAAACAAACACAGTCTGTCTTTTCACTGCCCTGCTGGTATAGCATCATTTCTGCTTGTTTTCTTCAGAAGAAATACAGATAAAGCTTAGTTTGGCCAGCTGTCGCCTTTTTGATTTAGTATCTTAGGTGGTCAACAGCAAATGAGTAATCTTAAATATCACCTCTATTCCTTTCAGACTGACTCCTTCAACTGTGGGCATGTTTCAATCCATTTTAAGTAAAGCAGTGATGCCCTGTGCCAAAGAACAGAGAGCAAGTATGGCAAAGCTCCAGCCTTTGCACCTGTTCTGGTTTGCTTTTTGTGTGAAGTACTGTATAATTGTCATCTTCATTAGCAGCCTGCTGAATTCTGGTATGTGAGGGATTAAAAACCTCTAATGAATATGGATTACTTCAAATAATTTCCTTTGGGACCCAGTACAGAATGGAGATTTTTGGGGCTATATGTTCATATAATAACAAGGAATGGAAGATGCATTCCCCTGCCGTTTTCAAAGGGCACTCTTAAGAGTGAGTATCAGAACAGACAGCTGATCGTCCTGCTCTGCTCAGGACAGGCATGATGCCTAGATCCAGCTGGCCCTCTGGTTTTCCCTGCTAAGAGTAGAAGACTTCAGCATACACAACTTCCACCATGTGAACAGTCTCCTTGAAGTGAAAAAGACTTAAGCATCCATATAACACTGAGTATGTAGCAAAGAGGGAGCAAGTTATGGTAAAATTAAAGGACCCATTTCACTGAGGAGGCCAAGAGTGTGTGCTGGCTACATTTTTATGAAAATAAGGACTTTTTCCTTTTCTTCAGTGCTTAAGGTTAATGTGCCATCTGCAACATCCAAGAGGCCTGGAGAGACTGTTTCTGTGGAACAAATGTTTGACAATCTGCATTTTCTTTTTTTTTTTTTTGTCAGTTTGGACACTTTCTTCTTTCTGCTTGCAGAAATTTGATCCTTCATACCTACAGAGGAGGTCGTTCTCTGCCCTGGTCAGTCTCCATAGTGTTCCTCTTGAGTGACTCACCAAGCACTCTGCAGGAATCTGCTTAAGCCCACTTTGCAGGCAGGGAAACTAAGGAACACTGAGACACTAACAGCTTTCCCAACTTCCAGGTCAGGTTTGAGCCACAGGCAAGTGTTTCCCATGCTAAGTCAGCTGTGCAGGTAGTGCCAAACCGCCCAGCCAAGCTGGTGCCTGTTTGATGTGTGCTGTGTCCCCTTGGCTGGGGCTCAGAGCAGGCACACTAGTGGTTACCTCCCTCAGCTGGCATGCTAGGCTGGTAAGCCACAGTGAAGCACCTCATGAGCCTGAGCCATAGCATCCTGTGTGACCATTAAGGCCTCGCCTGCTTTTTGTGGCTGTAATTGTGACAGTGCTGGGCCCAGAGGCTGTAAGATAATGGCTGAAATGGGGAAGGGAATCTGTGTTTTCTCTACTTCAGCCATCTGTCTCCCATCACACACTCAGATCAAGTCCTTTCCATCCCTGGTGAGAGCAACACTTAGATTCTCTCACCTGCCAGCATTGCAGAGCCAGTCTCGCCACAGGAGAACAGGGGGGAGAACCTCTTTTATTTACTTCATTTAGAAATGTCCTCCCCAGTTGCATAGCAAAAACCCTCTCAAAGCAGAAATCTATGTAACAGCAGCTCCGTGATAGGCCAGTTTTATCACCAGGGTGAAGGAGTAGGATGCTTTTGCAGGAGCTCAGTTAGATAAATAGGCTGGTAGAGGTAGGGTGACTTAGACATTTCTATTATTCTGAAGCTTTTTTGCTAGTGAAAACAAAGGGATAAAACTTTCACATGAACTTTTAACCAGCTCCTGAGTGGGGTCCTGCTGTACGGGCAGCAGCTGAGTGGTTCCCCAGGGAAAGGCCCTGGCCCTGGGAGTGCAGCAGCCAGACAGCAGCCAGCACACGTAGATGCTCTCCGGCCTGTGGAGAACATCGAGGTCGTTTTTGCCAGATAATAAATCTGAACCCTTAACTGGCTGTGCAGCGGTACCATTCCTCTCCAGGTGAAGAATCACATGGCCATAAAATTTTGTAATATAAACAAGGCAGACATGGTCAGAATCCTATTTGGACAGATTTATCGCTTGACTATGGAGCAGCAACCTTGCCTGGGCTTCATGCCATCAGTAATTAATATGCATCCCAGGCTCTGTTTTCCTTCTGGACAGTGTACTCTTGCACGCTTGTGTTTTAGACTGTAAGCATGAAAGTCTGCTGTCTTCTGAGAAAGAGACTTTCCTGGGGAGTTTGCTGGAAAGCTTTTGCCCTGCAGATTGTGTGGAAGTGAAAGCAGTGAATGGCCAAATTTGGGAGAGCAGCACTTTCCCAGCACGCCTAAAGCCTTGAGGTAGTTGGCACTGAGTCTTTGTGCAGTGATTATCATAAAGACAGTCAATGTACGCCATGGATTCTGCCTACGCTGAGATGAAGATGTTGCTGGAGAAACCATGCTTTGTCTGTTGACATTGGACAGTGATCTCCAGCTCTCTGCCCTGTCTGAGGGATGTTTATTGGAAACAACTGTAGTGTCTAGGTGCAAATACCTACACCAAACCTTTGAACGAAATTTCTCTGCTGCTTATTTATTCCAGTCTATTTCAGCAAGCATGTACACGTAGACTTCATTCTGTGTGTGCTTTCATCACATGTGTGCATCCTAACAAAGCTGACTAAAGCTGTGCTCATGGTCTCCTGAAAGGATCAGTGCCATGGAAAAGCTGGGCGCCTATTGAGGCAATCTGGAGTGGTGGTGGTGACACAGGCAAGAATGTCAAGGAGCAATTTATCACCAGCAAACCCTCCTAGCAACAGAGGTGGCAGCAGGGTCACAGAAAAGGCGGGAGACCAGATGAGGATAGATCATGTTCCCTCAGTATTTATCTCCTATCCTCAAATGCTGGGTGAAGCCACCATTTTATTTTCTTCTCTTGATGACATTGGTGTCCTTTTCTCTCCTCTTCCAGGTGTTCACACTCAGAGGTGACCGCAGGAGTTGCCAGCCCTCTGACTTGCCATTTTTCATTGTTCACTATCAGGTCATCTCTTAGGCATTCCTTCGCAACTCTGCACTTCAAAAACTTTGAAAAATAAGGAAGTAATTAAAGAAAAAGGCAGGGAGGGGAGAGAAACATATCCCATATTATTCCAGGGGTTATGATCCCAGCACTGGATTTGGGCATAAGTTTTCAACTTGGATAGTCCCTTGTGTGCAAAATCTCTGCTCAGTATCGTCCACCTCTGTAGCCAGAAACTGCTTGCAACAATGCAATTTTCCTTCCCGCTAAACAGCTGTTGCCTCTTCGCTATCCCTCCCATTTCCTGTAGGCGTTCTGTCACAGTGCTTGCTTACAGAGGAGTTTTGGCACTGCGAGCCCCATCCATCCTCTATTGGCAGAGGTAAAGTATAAAAGATATATCTGGTTAGTGACCATTGACTGAATGCCATTCAAAACTATCCATTATCAAGTAGAAAGGCAAGATGCTGAGCACATTAAAATCTGCCACCTTTAGGATTTGAATTTGAAACAAGCACTGTTGTGTTGCTGGGTTGTTTTGTTGTTAATGAGATTTCTCTGCACTTTTCTGCCTCTTTACAGTTTGGAAAACACATCTTGGTAGGCCAGCAATCCTTGAAACACAGGCCTTAACAACAAAATCAATATGGTTTCATTAGACTTAGTGCTTGGCGTGCAATTATGTTATTTTCTGAACAGCAAGTGGCTGTATCAGCTCAGATAGGGAGAAGGGCTTAGCTGGGAGCTTGCTGAGGCTTGCCTGGGTGCAGATGGTCTGCTGGAAGCCATGGCTTGGGTTTTCCATACATCAGCTTTACACTAACTCCCCACAGTGATGTTTTTGTATGTGCCATGTATAACACAGTTTACTCCTCGATTGCGTATTTGAAGCCATGGAGACTGTGGACAGCAAAGGCTACTTTGTATTTATGATTGAGTTAGTCACCCTGTTGAATAAAAACGTTCTGCAGCAAATGATTCCATCACATTCCAGGTGCTCTGTGACCCTCCTGCACATTATCCCAAAATAACTCAGCCATGTGGTAGTTTTACAGCATATGTATGGGTCACATTACTTCTTTTTAAAGAAGTAAATTAGGTAAAAGGATCTGGATTTCTGATTAATGACTTAAGCTGTATTGATCAGATGACAACCAGTCTGAAAGGCTTGCTGCTGTGGTATTGTTAGATACCTTAAAAAAAAAAAAAAAACCAACTTTCTTTGCATTCGGAAGTCGATGGTACACCAGCATTAATGCTAAGGCACGTGGTTTCATTGTGTTTATACGTCCCCTGCCATCTACAGAGATCTCTAGTGGTTTATGAGATTTCATATGAGATGGTAAGAAGCAAATGTGTGCTGGGATGCTCCAGAGTGCCAGGCTGAGGAATAGCATTTCATGTGCTGGCAAGCACCTGAGGAAACTCTTCATTGATGTCTGCCTTTGTATCTTCATCCCCACAGACCCTCTTCCCAGCACTGCCAGCAGTTCTGGCAGCATTTGATCAGTCTTTAATTTGAGCTCTGTGTTGCAGGAAAAGCAATGAGAGCAAGCTCCCTCCTACCTCCAGCAGAAGGTACAAGCTGCTTCTGCCTGAGCTGAGACCACAACTAGGTGTATGCACCAGGGTTTTCAAAACAGTAGAGTTTCATTTTATGGTACCACACAAGCAACCATCCTGTATGTGTATTTCTAAGTCCTTGAAAAGGTGCACAAAGTGTGGGTGGAATGGCAGATTATTTGTTAGTTCAGGTGAACAATGCACACTATGTTCAAAATGACCTAACTGGTCTAATTATAGAGCTGACAGCTGTGTTATAATTGAGATTTCTGAGTGAATGCTTCCCCTGCAGCTGGGGGAAGGGTATAAAAGTGCATAAGCTATCAAATTTGCTCATTTTTTATTTGTTTAATAATACAAGAAGATTTGTATAGTGTAAGGTGTCTGTATTAGCAGCACCAAGAATAGTGAAGGTCACAGGTAACCTGGAGCTGTTACCTATGGGATCCATCTTCAATGTAGACCAGTAAACTTCTAAATCTCTTCACACTGCCCTCATGTCCCCTTCCCATTACTAACATTCAGGAAAGCTCCAGGGAAAAGAGTATTCTTAAAATGTTATGCTCTTATATAGGTACAAATCATTCCTGGGCTTACACCATTAAAGAGATACTTGCAGTCATCAAGATGATGGATGGTGAAGGCTTCTGAGCTTTTCTGAGGAGAGCTACTTATTGACTGTGGAATGAGAGGCTATGCAGAGGGATTAGCATTCGATAAATCTATCACAGGAGTACCAAGATATTATCACTTTGGATTTGGAATATCCCAAAATAGCTCAACACAGGCAATTTCTTTTTTGCATCATTTATACACTCTCAGCTGGGTAATATGACTTCCTAGAAATGAATTGGATAAACGGAAATGTTTTAGAAGGGTCTGTCTCTATTATTCTTATATTTCTTAGCTTTGCATTCCAGTAGAAATAATTTTCTCCAGGAGCACGATTCACTCATATGTTCAAAATAGCCCTAAATGCAAACCCCAACAAAACTCAATGTTTTCTTAACCAACAACCTCAGAAAGCACCGCATCAGGCAGGTAAATACTATCACCACTTTAAAACAAAGTACACTTAGAACCAGGTGCAGCTACTTACCAAAAGCTTCCAGAAAGCCAGCAGTAAAACTGTTTGTTTTTCCAGCATATGTTGTGCACTCGCTGCCGTTTCTCTTGATGTGGGGAGCAGTCTAAGAGATGGTAAAAGTATACAGCTTAGATCAACAGAGCTGTAAAATGATGCTAAATAAACAGGAACCCAAGAAAATCTTTCTGGTTTACAGCTGTATCTTCTGTGAGGTAGAAAAGGTTGTAGGGCAGGATCTTATTTGAGGGGGTGCACTGGGCAGTGTTGCACAGGAGTCTCAGCAGACAGGGCACCAGTTTGCAGGTGGGAGCACACTGAGGCACCTCCTCTTGGAAGGTCTTTGTTGCGGGGTGGGAGTGATGAAATCTGTCCTTTGAAATGAACTTAGCTTTTGTAGAAACCAGGGAGGACATGCAAAATGTATTTCCCTTCTGCAGTAACAAGCAGTGCAGAACAGAGCTGGAAATAGAGCAAGAGATGATTGAGCCCAGGAACAGCTCTCTACCTTGGTTTCCCAAGGCCTTGGTGGCTGATGCCAACAAAAGGCAGGTAGACAAAGCACTTGGCTGAAAGCTGATGACTGGGTGGGGGGAATCAGGTGGAACTGGTTGTGTTCAGGGCAGGCTGCAGAGAGGCTGTGAAGCATAAACCACATTGATTGTGGACTTGGGGTGCCATTTCGGCTGGGTGGGGAAGATCTCATACGTTGTCACCTGCAGATTTTTAGACCCAATGGTGACAATGTCTGTTGTTACGTATAGAACTACAACTCCAAAGTGGCTTTGAAGAAGTGGTATTCACTGTTTCAGGTGCAGGGACAATGGAAAAATGTCACTTTTCCTAAAATAACAGGCATGTTAAAACTTTGATTTTTATTTATTGATCTTTCCAAAACCCCACTAAAAAATCCTTTTACAGAAGTACCCACCACCTAACACTTGGTTCCTGAGGCTTGGAAAGCATGTGGGACCCAGCACGGCTGCTGCTGGTGTTCCCAGGAGCTGGACATGAGATCTGGGCCCTCGAGCGTATGCTCGTACATAATTCATTGGCATGTTTTTTAAAAAGACATCTGCTCTGTCTTGTGTCAGCCACACACTTCTGACTCTGTTGAACTGCTGATTCTTTCACTTAAGCTCTGCCCTTGTTCTGACAAAGGATTTCTAGTAGTTTATTTTTTATTACTAACACCCTGGTAGAAAGTTATAGATGCAGATGTTATTTTCCTGGTAATGCAGAATTCCGCAGTGGTGGGGGTTTTCTCAGCCTGTCCATCAGACAGATAAAACAGGTTCTTTTTTCCTCCACTGTCAGATTTTCAAAGGCTCTTTCAAAGCAGGTGCATAAATTATCACAAAACTGAAGTCAGAGGAAAACTCTTAAGTCTGTGTCCTACTGAGACGGGATTATGGGGAGTGGAAAGTATGAGTCATGACATGGCTACTCCTTTTAGACAGAGCTAATACGGCCCCAGGCAGAGCAGGGGAGAGTCGTCTGGAGGGGCAGCCCGTTCTCGCTTCTTTAAAACACATTTCCACTAGTGCAAATCTGATCGGATTTTCAAAAAAGAAAAACAACCAACCCCAAAACCAAAAAGGAAACAAGTCAGTGAGATGTCCTTATCCTTTGATCTTTCGCTAAAGTCCAATTTCTTGGCTTGATTTCCAAGTATTTCAGTGCTAAGAACATGGCAGTGTTTAACTTTATTTTGGCAATTCAGCCACTGTGCCCGGGATTTATCCTGGCTGCCCTTTATCTCTACAGACACACTGGCACATGGAGCATCAAGTAAATGCCCAAGGCTAAAACATTTTCCCTGATTCTCTCATCTTGTATGTTATATCAGGTGCCCCATTGCAGCTGGGAAGGTGCCAGTGCCTGGCCTGGAGTAAGATCTTCTCTCGAGAACCCCCCTCCGGACTTTCTGCTTAATATTCCTCCCCTTGCACAACACTACACAAATATTGAGTTTTACAAATATCAACTGAGAGACTAAAGGAGCCATGAGGCTCCAAGTCAGCTCCCACAAAGCTCCCATAATACTGAAGTTCTGTGTCTGAACTTGCACTTGTCTCCCTCAGCCAAGGGAAGTGCAAGGGAAGTCTAACTTTGCACAGGCGTGCACACACTCCCCGAAGAGTGCAGCTATGACCATGAAATTGGAAACATTCACTGTGAAATTAGCCTCTCTCTGACCTGCTCCCCTGCAATTCTGTTCTTCAGTCTTTGTTAGTCAATGGGCTGTTTTCCCACTGGGAACTTGTGGGATCCTGGCATGCAATGCCTTTGATTTCACAGCTCCTTGTCAGAGGAAAAGGGAGAACATGACCATGTTCACTCAAAACCAGGAACAGAGTGCATTTGCTTTCCTACAAGGTCAGGTAGACTTTAAACCTGGTTCCTCAGTGGAAAGCAGGTTTGGTTCCTTGTGTGCACTGACCAACGGACCCAGGATGAATTTCTGTTAGCAAACAGTTGAAATGGACATTTTGGCAAATGGGTTCAATTTGGCCTGCATCATTTTTGGATGTTTTAGTTAGAAATCAGCATGACTATGGATAGGACAGCCTTGTTCAGCAGTGTCCTTGCAAGCACGGAGTTTTGGTTTCAGAAAGACTGTCTATAGATTTTCACAGCATCTCAGGCTTCCTTACGTGCATTTTGGATTTCATCAGTCTTTTTCTTTAAGGCATAGATGGTGCCCTCAGTTAACACAGGTACATGCAGCATCAGAAAGATGTCAGCAGACTCACTGAGTTCCAGAAGTTCCCTCCAAGTTGGGAAGAGGATCTTAACTCTCCAATCTTCAGCATTAGTATCAGAGTTGGGGTTGATCTTTTATTATCCTCATTAAAAAAAATCAGGATCTGCAAGCCAAGTGCATTGGTCACTGCATGGTAAGTGAACTTCAGATCAGGGGGTACTTGTGGCACTAGCAGCTTGCTGGCATCAGTCTCGACCTTTCATCTCTCCCGAGAGAGCTCTTTGAAGAGGCAGAGAAGAAAAAAAAAATCCAGTCTGTACTTCTGAAAGTTTCTAACGGAGCAAGGTTAACAAGGGCTGTTTTAGTCTTAACTTTTACATGGAAAGGAGAAAACAAGGCTTGTGGCATTTGTATATTTTCCCCCGGCAAACTTGGGAGCTGGATTAAACTGAGGAATGCCTTGTTCTTCAGTTTATTCTCAGAATATAACACATATCCAGAGGAATATATTTTTTCTGTTAAGTTTACGACACTGTTATTTTCATTCCTGATTATTCACATGTCACAATAAGAACCTCAGCCAAAAAACCTCTGTGGCTCCTCCGCCACTCTTTGCTCTGCCACTCGCCGGCACACCAGTGCTGGGCTGCCCAGAAGAAGTGTCAGTCATAATGGCCACAACATTCAACATAGCCTGGGCAAATGCTACTGGGGTGTGTGGTGCGAGGGTGTCCTGCCACCTGTGACCCCTAGGGTCTCCTTGCCATGATGGCAACCCACTATTTGAGCCCCCCCTGGATTCCAGCTCTGCTATGAGGAGTGAGGCTGCTCAGCTTGACACTATTTTCACCTGACTGTGTCACTGCTGATGGCAGTGAGGGGTGATTACCCTTAGAGGAGAAATGCTCTCTGTGCAGCAACAGCTTCATTGACCTGACACAAGTAGAAGATTTACGTGCCAGTTACCCAAAACCCAGGGGAGATTAAGGCATTGAATTCCGTGATAGCATGTGATGACAGGGTATTTCACCTGCGTTTGCACTGACAACTCCTCTGTCCGTGCTCTCTCACGTTTACTTTCCCTTGAGTCTCCTCTCTATCCTCCCACAGCTGCATCTGCTTTATTTCAGTCTGGCCAAGCCCAGGTCACTTTTCCATCCCCACAGTGAGGAGGTTTGTGCCAGGCAGGGCTACTTGCTCCCTGCTCACTT
Organism: Coracias cyanogaster; assembly: GCA_033124195.1. NCBI lineage: Eukaryota > Metazoa > Chordata > Aves > Coraciiformes > Coraciidae > Coracias > Coracias cyanogaster. Next base: position 33,798 of record JAVSBS010013155.1, on the reverse strand, counting down.
ATGCATTGTATCCTCTCACTTGACCACATCAATCCCTATCCGATCCCATCTCCTTTCCAACACCACCCTCATGGGGCTATTCAAAATGGTGTTGCTAAATTGTGCTGTGTTTCCCCTAATACATGTTCCTAGAACCTCATATTCTTTTCCTATTGATATATACATTTCCAATTACTGTATATTTCTTTCCTTTCTTTGTTGCTACATAAAATCCAGGTAATAAAAATTTACATAGAAGTTCCCTCCTCTCTTCCGGTTGTGAGTCCTGGTAAGGGGGAGTCCTACTGCCTTGCACTGAGCTGCTTGGGGGAGTTTTGGATATCCTTTTTGGGCCATAAATATAGCTGGATTGTTTTCAAGGTTGAGGTGAATCAGTGTAAGGTGAGAAACCTCCGAACAAAATCCTTTGCACTGTTCAGGCTGCAAGGGAACGGTTGCTTCTCTCTCTTGAGGTGAGTTGAGCTTTCTGTCTTGGTTTTATTTATCCCCATTTTTTGCCCCTCTCTCCTCACCGTCCCTATTCCCAGCAGTGCTGATCCAAATGCTGCCCATCTCTGGGGCACTAGAGGGGAGCCCTGCGGTGAAGGAGCCCCAGGAGCTGCCTGGCAGCCTCCAGGAATAACAAAATCTGAGTGTGCCTTATACGGAGGTTGTTCTCCCTGGGAAGGACTGTCACTAGGAATATACCTTCCATTGGTTTTACAAGAGCAAAAAACTCAGTGAGATTTCAGTGCTTTTGACTTAAAGCAATAAGGATGTAGATTTTTAAGGAATATAAAGATTGTTGTACCAGAGACCAAGGGATGTTTCTGACATGGGCTGGGGGTAGATTTTTTGAGGAAAGCTGCCCTGCAGACATTTACTCCATCATAAATCCTCCCTGTTGAAGCACAGGGGCAGGGAGGAGGGATGGCAGAGTCTGTGAAGAGAGAAGACGCTTGCTTTTCAGATTTATACTCCCAAAGAGATGCCCCTCAGACAGTGCTTGTCACTGTATTTTCTGCAACTGAATTTTTCTATATTTAACTGAGCTCAGGTTGCCACCAAGGTCGTGATGGCAGGGCCTAGGCTTTGATGGACAAAAGGTTTTTGGGAGATCTGTGTAGCTGGGCTGGCTGGTGTGCATATGGGGCAGATGTTGCCTTGGTGCTGGCATTACTGGGACAGACAGGCACAGCCTGGCCAGAGGTCATCCATGGCAAATGTGGCTGGGGAAGAGATCTGCAGAATGCAGAGCAGTATGGAGCCTGACAGGGAACCAGGGGGACTCGTTTTTAAAATTCAAGTGGATCTAGCCCAGAAAGCCTGGGCAAAATTTTCCCCAGAGCCTTACTCCCACTCAGGCTTTAATACAAAAATGCAGCACAGACCTGTCCCAGAGCGATGGAGCAGGAAGAAATGGTGTAAGATGGTACTTTTGGAGAAGCAAGAGGCTCACATGGGCAGATGTGATGCCCTCCTGGGTTGTCACCCCATCTTCCAGGTGCTCCAGTCCCCTTAGTACACCTTGGGCTGTTGCAGAATCTTTTCTCTGTACAGCATCCACAGCTCTGGGACCAGTCCCGAGTCTGACAGCCTTCCAACCATCCAGAAGGTCGGAAGGATGACCGCACATCAGCAGAGCAACTCTCTGTCTAGGTTTTAATTTTCCCTTTCTGTAGATTCTTGCCTTACAAATATTTTATGATTTTCAACAGCCCAACTAATGGGCCTTGCTGACAAATCCACAAACATTGGCATGATACACTTATAATTAATATTCCCATTGCCTTAGGTACAGCCTTAGAGAGCGAGATTGCAGGCAGCACTGCAGCAGCTCAATAGGCTCGCAGCTATACTAGCAGAGGCCAGCCCTGCACCCCAAATAACCCCGGTACTGCTCAGACAGGCAGGGGAGTGGGCGAGGAGACCCTGCTTGCAGAGTCTGACTCAACCACTAGCTCTGCTGCTGCCCAAGGGTCCTGGCCTTGCTGGATACATGGTGGAAGAGTGTTGGCTCCCTCAGCACTGCTTCTGCCCAATTTACTGCCTGTATCCCTATGCCATGGCTCATCCTCTCTGAGCTGCTGTCATCACCTCATTCAAGCCTCTCTTGGAGAGAGCCATGGTGCCCATGCAGGAGGAGATCAGTTGCCGTCCTGAGCTGGAATAAACCATCCTAACTCCTTTTGCACCAGTTGGGGTGCACTGCCCACCAGTAACTGACTATCTGGGGATCGCTGTCTTTATGTAGTTGTATTATAGCTATTAGCAGCAATATGTAACACGCTACCCATAATTTTAATTGCAAACTGTAGGCTACTGTGAAAGAGACTACTCGGTCACGTATTCTAATTCTGTCCTGGGAGGTGTTAGAGAAGTTAACATTTAATCCCCGCCTCTTTTTCACTCTTTACGTGTTGTGCAGCATCTCAGCTGGTGTTAGTGGTTCCAGCCCTGTTGCGCACAGTGGATTTATGTTGATTGATGCTCGCTCAGGATGTGGCACTGCATGCTGACACTTAGGTACCTGGAAAAAATAGTAGTCTTTGGTGTGGTATCATTTTCAATGAGAAGGTCAAACAGTTCAAGATTACAATGAAAATAATATTCTGCCAACACTTAAATCAACAATACTGAATTCACATGTCAGAGCAATTGTGATGATTTCCTTCATGCTGACTAATACAATCATGAAGACTGTGGCTGGTTCCACCTCTTCAGGACTTTGCTCACCAGCTTTGTTCAGAGGATCAGTTGCCAAATTCAAAGTTAGACTTTATGGATCATGTTTATTTATATTACAGTAGTCCCAGGCCAGGAGTCTGCTGTGTGAGGTGCTGCACAGGCACACTGGCCCAAAGCATTTACTAGGGCTTCTAAGAGAAAAGAGAAGGGAAGGCAAGGGTTAACCCATGAAGACTGGGCAACGCTGTCTTCTTGCCAAGTCTTTGTAGGAGATGCCAGGAATTCGAGAAAGATTTTACTTTCCTAGATAACAGAGGGAACCGCACCACTGCGCTGCAAAGAGAATAGTTCCTCTCTCAGCTGCTAACCAGCTATTAGTATAGGATGGACACATGGGGTTGTTTTTTATTGGCTTAGGGTGATACTTCCATAGCAAAACTCCTTTTTGAGGAAAAGATAAATGCTCCCAGCATTGGCAAATTAGTGCATTATCCCCTAGATTAATTACCGTAAAGTGAAATAAGGTGCTCGTTATTTATTCAAAGCTTCATTAGAAATCCTTGGTGGATACTGAGCTCAGAGGCTTGATTGGATACTGAGGAAAGGACAAAGCCATTGAGGTGATGTGTAAAGAACCATTCTTGTTTCTGTGTTAGTGCGGAGCTGAAAGGAATGGGAACCAAGTGGCTTCCCCACACGGAGAGCAGCTCAGGCGCGGGACGGATCCACACCCGCAGCGTGGGAAGATCCTGTTCTCACAGGGAATCACCGCGCTTTGCTCCCACTGCTGACACTGTTTTTTACACATGTCATTTTGGTGGCATCTCCACAGAGTTCTCTGCGCTTGCAGGCAACTCCTTTTTTCCCCCTTAGTAGTAGTGAAAACTCCTTACTTTGTAACCAGTTAACTGGCCTGATCACCAACACACACCATGGCTGCCAAGCAGTGCAATGCTGGAAAATCAATCTTTTCACAGTAAAAAGTATGTAGAAAAGTCAAAACTCATCACATATGTAAAGCCACTGAGTTCTGCAGTGGCATGGCAAGGATGAACTTGACTTCACGCAGTTACTTCTGCAGCTCTCCCAGCCTTGTGTAAAAAAAGTCAGCTGGATAATTGACAGGTTTGAGTGTCTGCTACCTCCTTGTTTGCTTTTGCCTTCCGTGCCTGATCATGGCTTTGAAATGCTAATTGCAAACTTTATGTGGTCCGTCAAAGGGTGTTTGAGTTATTTTGATGTATTTTTGATGCACTCTCGAGCTTCATAATCAAACTTCGAGGTTTACTTAGGAAGGTAAGAACCAATCCCTGTCAGAGATGACAGCTGGAGACAGAGCAGGAGAGGGGCTGGGAGAATTTGCTGTAAGGGCTGAAAGCTGAAGCAACTGCACGTGGAGCTTCAGGGCTCACCAGGAGGTTCAGGCATCAGCGTGTGGAGGCTAGGGAGGTGTCATACCAGCAGCCCTCTGCTCTGCCAGTGTTTATGTGTTGGTACTTGGAGTCAGGGTCCTGTGGTTGCACAGTGGGGTCTGGAGGGACTGGCTTTTATTCCTTCCTCTGCTGTTGCTGCATAAAGGCATCATTGCCCCTTTTGCCCCTGTGCCCCTCTGCATGCTGGTTCATTTAAACCTCAGGCTGCCACGGGCAGAGCTGGCCCTGTGCATGGTGGGGAGCGCAGAGCCAGCCCTTGGGCTCTGGGGAATATTTTAGGCACTGGTGTAAGACAAATGAGAAGTGCCATTCCTTCAGTGGGCTACAGAAACTGGGTTGTATTGAAAAGAAATGTTATATAAGGGGCTAAAATTAGCAGGGTGGAAAAAGAAGTCTTGCTAAATACTCCCGTCTCTCTGTTGACACAAGCAGACTTCCACCAAAAGGGGAGGGCTCCTTAATTATACTTTTCTGACGTATTCCGGAAATTAGGGATTGAGAGTCTGTGTGCTCAGGTTGCCCACCCTGGCGAGTCGCTCATGGGGGATGATCTGGGCAGCCCAAGCCCATAGTCCCCTCCCTACGCAGGGTCTGATTTGCCATACCACAGCGTGATGGGACAGGAACGGTTCCTACCCTCTCCTCTGTAGGAAGGAAATCCTGCCACCAGTATACTCAGCATTGAACTGGGGAATGAGGGCTGGCATTGGTGGAGGTGGATTTTTGAAGGTAGGAGGGTAGGAGCTGTTAAATGCCCCCTAAATGCTACCTTCCCACAGCAGGTTAATCGTGGGTGAGCACCCACGCAGGCTGAAATCGTGGCCTGTTTCACCCAACTAGGCACTCAGACGAACCAGTTTATTTTTTTTTAGGACTCTCCTGGTGAATTTGAGCCTGTTGTGCAGTATGACATTTCAGCTCTGCCCACCCTGCCAACAGACTGGCTTATTTGCTTTTCATTATTTATCCCCTAAGCTGTAACCTTAGAGACCTTCCTTGCCCTTTAAATACCAGTTGTCTTCTGTTCTTTATCCAGAGAAACAGTATGGGGGTGCAGAGTGGGCCCAGGTGCGTGCTGGGGAGACCCTGCTCTTGACACTGTGCTGCTGTGGGGCTGGGAAGCTGTGGGCTGCATACATAGCTCCTGCCAAAGAGCCTTGCAGGTCACCACCGCCTGAATTTGGTTGTTGCATTGAGCTGTAAACACAGCTTCAGCATCTTTGTGTGAAGGAGGGGATTAGAGCAGCGAAAGGCCAGTGGGAAGCAAATCCTCTCCCAAGGGATGCTCCTATAGGCATGGCAGCACGGGCAGCTCCATCACCAGTGGCTCATGCCTGACTTCCCAGTCCTGCCATTCTGCGGGAAGCAGACGCTTACCCCAGTACTGTCATCCCTGACAGAAAACATCCATTTCGCTGACACCCACACACTCGGCATCACAGGAAATCGGAGGCTTTATATAGAGGTGGGAACCACACTCCCCAGCCACCCCGGCACGAAGGGGTTGCCTCGCACATGTGCTCACAGCACCTCCTGAGGGAGGAGGAGAGGAAGCTGGGATCCTTGCTCTGGCTCACAGAGAGCCTGGCTAAATGGCCCCTATGCAGGGCTGCTTCCCTGAGCCTAAAGGAGAGCAGGACCCATGTCCAGCAGCTTCCCCACATGGCAAAGTGGCCCTTTGCCTGCGGTTCCCTCCTGCTGGCAGCGGACCAGATTATCAGATATTCCAGCACTGTCCTTTCCCAGGGCCTCTGGAAGCATTGCTGTGACAGACACAGCTGCTGGAAAAATTTCCACCAAAGCTGTTTTTTAACTGAAAACTATATTTCACCGAAATTAAGGGTTTTTTAGCTAGGAGTGGTTTCGTTTGGGATTTTCTCCCCCCTGTGGAATATTTGAACTTTTTTGTCAAAAACCTGAAATGCTTTGGAAATGCTTTTGCAGGGTTTCATGGGAGTTGTAGTCTAGTGACTTTCATCCTTGTTCTTCCTTCTGCTCTGAGCTTCCAGGACAGAATATGCTTTTTGTGATGGACCACATAGGTTTATCAAGGGAGGAAACCGTGTAGTAAGTGAAGATTGTTCAAAAGCCATTGTCCAGAAATGAAGGTTAAATTAAGAGGTGTTTGCACCAAACTCAACAGTATCTGGGGTTAGATGCCACAGCCTGAGTGAATAACAATCCAAGAGCTCAAGATATAAGTTATTACGACTTGAACAAAAAACTGTTCATATTTCTTGAGGAATTCTGTGGTAGAGCCTTGCTTGAGTGCATGGGAGGTCCCACAGCATTCACAGTGTCTTGTCAGAAAAGAGGCAGATGTAATGTCAAGGCGTCTAAGTATTCACAAGAATGTTTACCAGTAGCTGTTGACTTTGATTCCTCTTTCAACCACTGGTTTGCAGGGATACTGCTAAAAGCCAAATGGGATTCACTGATGTGATTGGGCTGAGCTATTTTTAGCAGAGGCTCATAAATCACCTAGTATCTAAAGTTTTTGAATTTTAAATTCAGACAATGGAAAAAAGCACCCTCAGAGGAAATAAACATTCCCTTTCTATTGATGGAAAAATAAACGTGAGCTGCTTAAATATCTGTAGAGCATAATTTATTAATCACATGAGGATGAAAAACACAAGCCCACTGTGATCTCGAGAAAAGTATGACTCTTGGGAGTGCATGAAAGGCTGGGAGAGGTCAAGACTGTTAGAGCTGGAAAATGAAGTAGTTGTGGTTTCCAGGCTAGGAAGTGGCATGTACAAGTTTTTAATGCCTCCAGGCAGTACTGGATAGGACAGAGCAGGGATGCAAACCACACCCGTGTTCTCTGCAGTATTTCCAAATTCCCATTCACGCACCAAAATGGATGGTTGTAGCTGAGGCTTATTTTTCGTATCATTGAGATGTGCTGGCAGCCATGGAGGCAGCCCTTGTCTGAAGCTGCCTGGAGGTGGCAGGACAGGATCCTGGCATAGGTGTGCACTGTACGGCTGGCACCAGCCATGGTCCCAGTCCCCAGCCTCCTCCAGAAAAGCTCACCCAGGGAGGAGCTGTGCTTTTGGGTCCATAGGTAGCACGTAGTGCATGGAATGTGTGTTAACATACATACCAACAAGTTGCTGTCCACTAGACCCTGAGGCTCCAGGTTATGAAGCAGCATGAATTCAGAAGAAAATGTTAGTGTACTCCCTTTTGTACAATTCTACCATCCTTAAATTTCAATTCATTTGAATATAGGTTGTCTTGGTCATCTTTTGAGCATTTTAAAAAGAGGATTGTTTTGAGGTGGTTCTTAATGTAGGAACAAAATAGTGCACATTTATTTATCGGGCGTGCATATATATATGATACTTGTATTTATAGGCATCAAATGCCTGCTGACCAACTCCCAGCATACGGCTCTTTTCACCCACTATATCTACCTGGTAGTTATAGCCTGTTCATACAGTGCATGCATAGATCTTTTTGGAGCTGCAAGTGCAGATTTATATGTAGATAGATATTTGACCAATCATCGGTAAAAGCTGGGTCCAAAATTGCAGGCTTTTTTGGCAAGAGAATACAGCACTATTTCCAGTTCAGAGTCATTCACAAGCATATGCAACACCTCCGAGAGACCGCATGGCTTCATAATTTTTAATTATCACTCCTAATCATCATCCAACAGCTGGGAAGCTGTCACGGGATGATTCTATCCTGCCTTTGACTGGCGTGCTTGGAGTAACAGCCTTGTGCTGGGAGGACTGATCACGTCCTTCCCAATGAAAATCAACACAGGTTGTGCGATGGGAATTGTACACTGAAAAAAAGCAGAGCCAAAAAGTCTCAACGCCAACGCTGTATTCCCAGAGGGGCCTTCCTGGCCTCAGCAGGCTGCCATGGGACTGGGGAGGCACCATGGGCAGCTTGTGCATGGAGGTGTCCAAGGGGAGTTGGGAATCCCATCTGTGCACTGCAGCACAGTTTATGCCCATTTTCAAGACTTTTTCTTTCCGTATCATGGAAAGGCCAAATAGAAAAGATATTTTTTCTGCAAAGAAGACTTTAAGAAGTTACTAAGTCATGGGTCTGTTGGGCACATGATCAAAAGCATATAAATCCATGAAGGAAAAAGCTTAGGAAAAATGTAAGTTAACTTACAAACCTGACTATTCCATTTCCCATGGTACTGATTTCAATCTATTTCTGTTGTACTGGACCACATGAAAAAACATAAATCACATAATCCCTGAGAAAACAAAAGCAAAACTGAGTCCCAAGTACTGTGTTTTTCTTCTTCAGCAAAATCTCTGCAGAGAAAAAGCTTTCTTTTGACTTTGGAGAGAATCAATTTAAAGAATACTTGGGAGGTGCTTTCCAGTAGCCAAAAATCCAAAGAGTTTTGCCTTTTCAGTTACAACATAGGACTTCACTTTGCTTGTGCTTACAATCAAGATCTGAATTTCAAAGCTCTCTCCAGGCACCTTCTCATTCCAATGCTTCAGACAGAGTCTTTTCCAACAAAAAACCTCACGCTTTCTTTCTGCCACATGACTTCTCCAATGTTTCTCCCTCCTGCTGTGGAGATGCCAGCTTTGTAGATGTGGGACTTTTACAGACCTTCAAAAGCTTCTTGCATCAAACCAGATCCGGGACCTGGTTTGAAGCTGTCAGCATAAATGACCCAGCAGAGCAGGACACAGTGCCAGCAAGCCAGTCAGGGTGGGCAGGAACAGGACTGATGCAGGACATTGGCAGGAATGGGAGGAACAGCCGCTATATTCCAAAAGAGCATCAAAGTGTGAAAGATCAGTGGAATGGCTTGTGCAAGGAATCTGCCCGGGTAGTCACATCCCAAACGGACACCACCTTTTTGTTTCATTCCTGGTCTTATTGAAATAGGATGAAGTTGGGGTGGTTGTGCTCTTCCTTTTATCCACCATTCAGATGCTAGTAACATGCCCATGACCCAACCACCCAAGTCTACTGAGAGCATGGCTCCTCAGAGAACACCCTGTTCAAGTGCAGAAACTGGAGAAGAAAAATGTGATCTCACAAGAATGAGGTGTCCTTGGCTGCTCAGAGATTCTTCCGAGGACCATACTGCATTCTTGGCTCACCCTGGCCATGCCGCAGCCCTGACAGTGGTGACAGTGCCCAATCACCTGCCACTGGAAGGAACCTTGGACATATGCTGTGATATTTAGGAAAACCCAGTATTTAAATCATCACTATTCAGAAGGCAGAGGTAGTTTTTTTTTTTCCAAAACTAGAGGAAGAGACCGTGGAATCCTCTGGCTGCCTCCAAGGTTTGCTCTTGCTGGGAGGGAGGGCTGACCTTTCTCTGCGACCCAAATCTGTACTCTTTCACAGAAAGCTTCTGTTTTTCTTCAGAGTCCATCATCTTCCCCAGCCGTCCTTTGCCCTTGCACTATCAGCAGGAGCCACATGCACATACCATCCTGCTTCATCTTTTGAGCAACTTCAGATGTGGAATTTTGAAGAGAAAAAAATATCAGTTCTCTCAAGCTGGACATCTCTGTGACCTTGAGTTAGTTTAAATAAACAGTTGTCTTTTAAGGTCTTACCAACAGTGAAAATTTGTCTTTCTATTTGCCAATGAAATTCTTATTACTGCTTGTTTCAATTCCAAAAGTTGACAAGCAGAAAAACAAGCTCTTTCCTCCCATCCCTCTTTCCATAAGTTCAGGCAGTTGCAGGATGGCTGAATTCCCCATGCAGCCACTTCCAGGGTGAGGGGGACAGAGGCAACCTGGGATGTTATTTGGTGACCCTGGTTTTAGAGAGAGACCCCAAGATCCTCAGAGGAGCTGGGAATAGTCCACGTTGTGTGCAAGGCAGTACGTAGGGCCCACCTGGACGACACCTGGTCTGGCACAGCTGGCTGCACGTGCTAAGTGTGTTGTTTCTTTACAAAATCTGTGATTCCATCCAAATCAGAGCAAAATTTTCTTGAGGGCTTTGTCATGCCCTCATTTTTGAAATGGGAGAATGTGATTCAAAGGAAAGTAGTGACTCACCCCAGACTGTGCTGGTGGGAGCTATGGGGCCAGTAGGAGCTAATCTGTTCGTTTTCTGCCTCTAAAATATGCTACCTTCCTCCTGTACACATCTACTCACTCTATCTGGTATGGCTTGAGGAAAGGACCTCCAGGCAGCTGTTTGCAGAATTTTCGTCAATCTAGGCAAGAGGAGAATAAAGGCTGAAGAAATAGAGTCAGGGAGGAGAAGAAATCAGGAGGGGCATCCTGGGGGGCTTATCCCAGAAAAGTTTAAAAGGAGTGGTTCAGGGTATTAAATCATGGCTGGCACATGCCTGGAGCTGTAAGAAAGGAAACTTCACTTCTGTTTCTTTTCAGGGAACTAAGGCTGTTCATTCTGCATAAATAAGTAGGATTTCATCAGAGAAATGCCTAAGTCCTTTGTCAATTTTTCCTATTCATTAGGTTATCTAGTGGGGCCCTAAACTTTGATCCAGATCAAACAGGGCTAAGTCCGTTTCAAAGGAACAGGCTGGGAGTTGGTATTGCTGCTGAATCTAATGGAGCAAATAACAAGCTGTGCACAGAGCCCAGGACCTTAGGCCAAAAGACTTTAAATGAAGGCTTAAAACAAAAGGTGAAGATCTTGCAAAAGGAATTAAAGTCAATCTAAGACAACTAGAGACTTTGCAAAAGAAATTAAAATAAGATTAGAGCAAATTCTAATAAAGAGTCATAGACTTCAAAAAAAGGAGTTAAAAGAACATCTGGAAGATTCCCAGAGAGGCTGAAAGATGTCTTGCAGGCAGAGATTAAGTTTGTGCTGAGGAGGGGAGCACAAAGCACCCTGGCAGGCAGTCAAGCACAGATGCAGTTGTGTCAGCTCTCCCGTGGGACTGGAGAGTCAAGAGACCCTTGGCTGTCATGGAGCTTGCTAACCAAAAGGAGCTATCATGTGAAGTGAAGGAGCTGAAAAAGCAACTACAAAAGAGCAAGAAAATAGGCAACAGAAATCAGTTCCTGGCTAAAAATCAGAAGAGGTCTAACTCCAGGCCAGGAATTCGTTGCAATTTTCTTTACTGCCAACCCACAGAGATCTTGAGGAGAGGTCAAGCTATCTCCATTCAAGCAGCCCTTGAGAGAAGAAAATTCCTGAGGGGACTTACTTGCTCAGTTCAAGATCACTGAGCACATGGGTGGCTGGAAGGTGAATACTGAGGCCATTTCCAGCTGTGGGTGATGGTTACCTAGCTCTGCTGGTGCTGCAGAGCTGCAGTGATATCCAATTTAACATGAAGGTTTGAAAGTTATAAAGAGGGAGAAGAGCAAGCCCACCTGAATTCCTGACATTTCCTGACAATTGCTGACATTTCCAAACATTAGGAGTTTCCTAAGTGATTTGGCACTTGATCATCCCAGAAGGTGTTTGCTAGGTTTGGGTTGCAACTTGCAAGGCTGATGGGGCCCAGGAAAATGTGGGATCTGCAGCAGAGCAGGGACCTCCTTCTCCTGACAGCAAGAGGAGCTGAGCAGTGAGCCAGCCTTCAGTGCTTCAGCAGCTGTGGAAATGGGGAGGGAGGATACTGCTGCCTGCTCTCTGCTTTGCTTTAGTCCTGCATGGAAAAACCTGCATGGGAAAGGTTAGGAAGCTAAGGAAATTCATGAACGGGCCACAGCTTTTGGGTTGAGTGCCAGCTGCGGGAGGTGAGAGGGAAGATGCTGCTAATTGCTTTTCTCAGGTACAGAAAGGGAAACATTTCCCTGTAGCTGAGCAGATTTCTGGGACATGCAAACTTGGGTGGTGCTGTGATAATTAAGTGAAATACCAGGGAGCACTAGGGCATACCTGGGCACTAAGCCTTGGTTAATCCTCAACATTTTGTACGTCAGACATATTGTACTGTGTTTTGATGAAGATGTTAACAACTTCTTGATTTCTGCTGGTAATTAGATGCCAATCTTATATTAGGCCTCTCTGTACAGTGAAATTTCATGTTGTTAGCTTGCAACAAGGGACCATCTCTGACTAACAGCCCAGGAGCTTTGCAGCCACAAAACCTGGTAGGAGCTTGGCAATTAAAGCCCATAAATGGCCTCTACATTGAATGCTAGATAATTTAAAGTGATTAAAGACAGATTAGCCAAGCACAACAAATGAAAAAAAGCAGTGGATGGCAAGAGTGTACTCCAAGCTGATATGTTACGGCTGCAGGTCCCTTTCTTTTTATGGTCAAGGGTGAACTGGTGTTTGAACACCAGACTTGAGTGCTCTTGATGTAATGGAATGAAGGTGAATGGAGAAGGCTGAGAGGCTGTGTGGCCCCATAGTTAAATGCTAAAATCCATATTGATCATCTATCCTCAAACAAATGAAACCTTGCCCTCTCCTCTCCCTTCCAGCCCTCTCAGCTTTGCTTGCAATGTACTTTGGCAACACTCATGTGTTGTTTGGTCAAAGTAATTCCTAGCTGGCTTGTGCAATCCCCCCTCCTCTCACAAAGGAAGTGGGCAAGTCAAATGACCTAAATAGCAAGCAGAAGAAAACTTAAGCTAAGTTGTGCAGTGAGTGACTTGTGCAGTTTTTTTGTAGCCATTATTCCTTCCTCACCTCTGTCCCTATTTTTGCTGTCTGGGCATGTCTTAGACATGGAACACTGTCTTCTGGGAGAGTCCCATGGCTCTGGTGGCCTTGTTCCCAGTGGCTGGTACTGTTTGTTAATCTTTAAGCTATCTGATAACTCTTGTCACAAGAATTGCATTTAGTGGCTTATCAGTCTGTCAAAATTTCCCTTGATGGCTGTTTCAGTTAACTTGCACAGATCTTATCTGCTGTTCTTCCTTCATGCCCCTGTGAAACTTACTAAAACAACAAAGAAGCTGGGAAATTCAGTGTACAAGTCAGTGTAGTTGGTGAGAGCATGGCTCTGACAGCAGGGACTCCATCAGGAGGCTCTTCTAGGACTCAAGGGAAGGTTTGGGTGTTTGCATTTCTGGCTCCCTTTCCCATACCTCAAGGGAGCTTTTTTGTGTGCCTAGAGGAGGAGATGGGGAGCCAGGATGGCACCTCTGCTGTTGGTAGCCTCCTGTCAGCCGGAGCTCCTGACCCTGGGCTGGATTCTGGAAGGCTTCTGAGAACCAAAAGATGTGCACTTAATGGTAGCTTTACTTAGGACCTCCAGTAGATTAAGTATCTACTGATTTTTCTTAAGTAACACTTATGGGCCAGTAGATTTCTAGCTGCATCATGAACACTTAGATTTTCAGCAAGTCTGGGTAGTGTGTGGGGTTTCTGTTGCACTTGTGTTTTGGGTTGCTCACCAAACTTTCAGCCCACGCTATCACCAGCACCAAAAAAGCTTTGGGCTTTGAGGGCTCCTGCCTCCCACTGCCTTTGTCTGCACTTTCTGAGTGCAATCTCATGCTTCCGTTTGCCCATCAGCCTCATTCAGCTGAGTGACTTGAGGCTTATTGACAGTGCTTTGCAAAGCCCTAATGAAAGTGAGACGTGGGTGGGAGATGATTTGAATCATGGTCTACCTGCAATAGATGGATATATTTCTTTTTTCCTTCCAAGTCTCATAGCGACAGGAAATACCTTTGTGGCGGCAAATGTCATTGAAGGAAACTCGTTAGCTCAGGACAAGGCTGAAATATAGTGGCATATATCTGGATTTCTTTGAATTTCTGGCATATGATCCTTTTGTGCCCAGCCTCATTTACGGTGAATTTGTTCCACAACAGGTTTCCAAACCATTTATCTTAATATGGCAGACCCATAGAGGATCCCGCAAGGGATAGCGGGAGTAATTTCAGAGTTGTGTGTCTTGGGGAGGGAACGCTCTTCGTCTGTGTGTTAGGCAGCCGCTGGTAGAAAAGGGCATTTGCAAGGTTTCCATGGCAGCTGATTCCCACTGCTGGAGCTGCAAGCTGTGACTGGGGACACTTTAAAAGCACAAGAAGGAGAATCCAGACACCCCGCTCATTTGGAGCCTTCAAAGCCTGCAGGGCAGTTAGTGGACCCTGTTTTGTTCGTGGCTATCTGCCAGCTTGAGCTTTCGGAGTTGCCAGCAGGCTGGTGGCTGGGAAGGGCTGGGGACACAGGCATCGTGCCAGGCAATGTGGGACCATCGCTCTCTTTGGAGAGAGGCTGGACCAGACCCCACAGCTGGGGAACCCCAGTCTGGATGGAGGTGGAAGGGGGGTGGGGCGTGAGCATCCCTCCTCTCTGGCATCTCTGAATTACCCGCTATTTATTGCATAGGCAGCACATGTCACTTGTGCTTTGCACGGAAGGCAAAGCAGTTTGTCAGTGCCACCAGCATCCAGCATGAGGAGAGATTACCATGCAAAAAGGAAGCACCAAGCATGAAACTGATTTAGTGGGGTTGCTGCAGCCCTTTTATCCACTCATTATTCATTAAACTGGGCCCTCTAGCAAATATTTTTCTACCCACAGTGAGTAAACTTGAAATTTTTCTCTGCAGCTCGATGGGCCCTTGATGGCTGTTTCAGGGGAAGCCCCATGCCCCAGCAGGCAGAGGAGACCTGTGGCATGCCACACGCTGGTGGGCAGGAGGTAGAAAAACCCTCGAGTCCTTTTGCACAGGACAGACCACATTTTTTATTACTGGCACAACCTTTCAGGAGCTCCCACCAGTCCGGCAGTGCCATTGGACCAATAAAACGAATCCTGCTTTTCCAGCACATCCGTGTTCCCTCGCAGTGAGCCACAGCACTGAGCACTTGTGCAAGCCCTGCAGTGTGCAGGGCCGGTGGCTGGAGCGGGTTTTATTTACAAGCTGGTGTGAGTAGCAGCAAGGGAATGTATTTAGTAGCATTGCATAAGCATGGTATTTGCAGACGCAGGCGAGTTCTTGTGCTGATGTCAAAGAGCAAAGCTCAGCTGGAGTCAATGCAAATCTCCACCTACTAAGGATCAGCCTGTGGTGCCAAAACTCCAGAGTGTTTTGTTTTCAGAGCACCAGGAGAATATTTCAGAATTTATTTTTTTTCCTTGCAGTTGGAGAGCTGAAGTTAATAGTGGCATAAAGCAGCTGTCTCAGTGCTAAGGACTCTGCTGGACAGGCTTTTTATCAGCTAATGAAATCCCTGGGGTGTTTCAAGGGGGCAGGTTATTTCTCTGTACCAGATGTGGTCACAGGCAAATTTTAAGGATGCTGCTCAGATATTCAGGTTGAGACTTGCCTGATGAAAGACCAGGTCTAATGCCACTGCAGGTTCCTGTAGGCTCTCTAATGGTGAACACGGCTCTGTTGGGCTGAGGAACCCCAGCAGTGGGGCGGGGACCTCCTGCCCAAGCTGCTTTCTGCCAAGACTACCAGGTCCCCTTCTCCTGGCCGGAGAGGCAGAGTGCCTTGCATGTTGTAGACGCTTTCCTGAAAGCTTTCCTGAACCCTGCTCATACATCAGCAGTTTTGTCCAGGCTGCAGTTTTCCTCACTTTTAATGGATTGCCCTGTGCATGATTTTGCTTTGCAGGCATAGTGAAGGAGATTTGGGGAATGAAGCTACCTTGACTCACCAAAGGGATCTGTTTAATCAGGAAGGAAATTGTAATGGGCTTCGATTTTTTTCATCCTTTTTCTCTAGTTTTTCATCTAGTTAGATGAATGGACAGTGGGGTGGATTGAAAATTGGCTGAAAGACAGAGCTCAGAGGGTTGTGATCAGTAGCATAGAGTCTAGTTGGAGGCCTGTGACCAGTGGTGTTCCTCAGGTGTCCATGACGGGTCCAGCCCTGTTCAATATATTAATCAATGACTTGGATGAAGGGATAAAGGGTACCATCAGCAAGTTTGCTGATGACA
>JAVSBS010013155.1:0-17791 GCA_033124195.1 Coracias cyanogaster | reverse complement strand
AGAAAAAGGGGGGGGGGGGGTGTGTGTGTCATGGCTCATTAAGGAGTTAAACAACTGTTAGCTCATGTTAAACAGTAGCAATCTCAAGTGAAGTATAGGTCTTTTCATGATACACAGCCAATGGTATGAATGTTAATTTTCATCCTTTCAGAAATTCTTTATGAAGATGTGTATTGAATGCAAAAAGTAATGCCTTTGTGTTGATATTAGTGTATTTAGAATTGAGAAAATTATTATAGATGCACTTTTAATGGGTAGATATCACAAGAAGTATCTTTCAAGCTTTATAAAATATTTATAATTATTCAAACTAATATCTTTCTACCTTTCTGAAATACTTATATCAAAACAGACATGTCTGCTTTAAAAGCACTTTGAGGAAATGCTAAAACTTGGAGTGTTAAAAGCCTGGATGTCTAACAGCTCAGAGATAAAATTCTAGCCACCTAGCTTACGTATTTCTAGCAGTGCCTTGAAGAAACTGTTCTAAAACAGCCAGTTCAGCAGAGGACATTTTACATTAAGAGGATACATTAAAAAGAGAATGCATATATAGAGTTCTGATTTACTTTTTTAAAGTAATCATGTGTAAGCACAATTTTCAGAATTATGTTGGGGAGTATAGTCCTCTAAGTCTTATCAAAGCCAAAGAGATTCAGGCTCCGAACAGGATTTAAACACTATAAAACCTTCAGTTTCCTGATTTGGAGATTTCTGCACATTTTAGCTGTAATAACATGCATGATTGGGCTGCAGAAATGAATTCTTTTGTATAGCTACAACCTTTAAGAGTTACTGGAGCTGATCTTTCTGACATTTAATCCAAAATAAACATCTTGACCACATTTTATGGCAATTGAGCATATGACTATAGTGCACTTCTCATGGAGAGGATGTAAGGCTCAGTCCCCAGACTCAGGCTCACCAAAAGATCCAGTGGCTGAGCCTACCCTTCCTTCCACCTGTGACAGCTGTGGAGTGATGCCCACATCCAGCCAGGCATCACTGCCTCCTTTACCCCAGACTGCCACCATTTCACTCTTGTCAGAGCATCTGTCTGGGCACTGAGGCAACATGGAGGCTTCAGCTTGGTTTTTTGCTTAAAATCATAATTCTTTCTCCCTCAATTTTTCCCTTCACATATGTGGGATTTTCCTAAACAATTTCTCTTTTCAATAAAAGGATCACCAGCCTCAGGGCTGAATCCCTCCACCCTGTAAATGCAAGTGGTGCATTTAATTTCTCTTCCTCTCAGCCAAGGCACTAATCACCGTTTCCATGCAGATATTCAGTGTGAGATTTTATGGCAGCAGGGAGCGTTTTTTGTTGCTGTTTCTTTAATGAATGTGCTTGATTGAGGTCAGGCCAAACCCTCAAGCCTAGAGGTGGACCAAGAATGCATCACTTGCTTACAGCTTGCTGAGATGAATTTCTGTTTCCTTCCAAACATCCTCCTTCCCAGTTCACATAGCTTTGGAAATCAAGTGTGAGATTCTCTGATAAAACACTGTAGCTATGCTAATGTAAAAAATAAGCTTGCAGTGCCCCTGAACTTGCAAAGAGCATCATACATTCCAAGCATCAGTGAGACTCTCATGCTTCTAGCTGTTTACCTGGTGTACAGCGTCAACTCCTCCCACCTCAGGCATCTTTGATGTGTACAACGACTGAGCAGCTCCATTCAGCATTACATTTCTGATAAACATTTCAGATGATGGGGAGGGAGAGGCATACATGCAAAAATAGATACTCACACGGACACATCCATCGGCAGCCACAAGTTTCTTCAACCTTAACAGCAGGAAGATTGCTGTGACATACTGGTTTTGGCATCCTCTCACAGTTAAT
The DNA here is from genome assembly GCA_033124195.1 of Coracias cyanogaster. NCBI lineage: Eukaryota > Metazoa > Chordata > Aves > Coraciiformes > Coraciidae > Coracias > Coracias cyanogaster. The sequence goes on along the minus strand of JAVSBS010013155.1, from coordinate 15,943 downwards.
TTGGTGGCTCTCCAAAACTGTGTAATCTCCTGGAAAGCATGTCACAGTGTGGCACTGGTCTGGTAATGTCCATTTATCACCAGGCTAGATAGGGAGACATGGATATTCAACAAGTGAAAAGAACAAGGGCAGAGGGTAGAAAAATGCAAAACGTGGCTGCTGCCACGATCCCACAGCTAGCAAGTAAAGTGACACTGACAGCAGTGCTACTGAAATTAGCCTTGGATAATTAAATAAAAGAATGCAGTGCATTAAGCACTTCATGAGGATGAAAAAGTTTAAATTAGCAACACTGTAAGAAATAGACTCTGAAATTCCAAGCAAAAGATAATAGTCTAGAAGAGGAGATCTTTTCTTACTGCAGAATGAAGTATCTGGTACTCCATCTATTGTTAGCCATCATACAGCATGCATGGGTAGCAAAGTCAACAAAGAATTCCTCTTAGTTTTTCTTTAAATGTCAAAGCTTTTAGTTTTCATAAGCCATAAAAATATTTTTTAAAGAGCTCTGAGTACAGATGGTCACTGCACAGCAGGAATTAACAATATTTGTTCCAAGCTAGAAAGGCATGGAACAGTCTATTTTACCCACAACTTCAAAACTTTAAAACAGTTCCTCCCTTCCCAAAGGGAAGTTGTTTCTTTACCAGATGAATGTTATTAGATATGCATAGTGGGGTTTTTTTAAATTAAAAATAAAATGTTAAATATATTCTCATCTTTTAAAGGGTAGTTTAAATTTTAAGGCACCGGGACTACATACTACTAAATGACAGTAACATCAATGTCATCACAATGTGGAATATCTCAAGATTCCTATCGGCAAAAAGCTGAGCTCTCTGCCCCAATCCCGCAGAGTTCTGAAGTCCATAAACAGGCTCAATACATTTCAAAACAGTGTTCATCCCCGACATCTGCATTCCCAAGAGTATCCCCAAATGTGGGAAACACTTCTTTCCAGATCTGTCTCTACAGAAGTGAGTCCAGAAGCACTAATAACAAGACAGACAGTTGTTCTATGAACCAGATAACATTTCTTGGTATTCACAAGCAGAAGCATGTGGGGAAGAAAAGATGATTGCTATTAGGCAAGGTCATCTTGGAGTGGATTGAAAATTGGCTGAAAGACAGAGCTCAGAGGGTTGTGATCAGTGGCACAGAGTCTAGTTCGAGGCATGTGACCAGTGGTGTTCCTCGGGCATCACTGCTGGGTCCAGTCGTGTTCAATATATTCATCCATGACTTGGATGAAGGGATAGAGTGTACCATCAGCAAGTTTGCTGATGACACAAAACTGGGAGGAGTGGCTGACATGCCAGAAGGCTGTGCTGCCATCCAGTGAGATCTGGACAGGCTGGAGAGTTGGGCAGAGAGAAATCTTATGAAGTTTAACAATGGCAAGTGTAGGGTCATGCACCTAGGGAGGAATAAACCTCAGCAGCAGTACAGGTTAAGGGCTGACCTGAGGGGGAGTAGCTCTGAGGAAAAAGACCTGGGAGTCCTGATGGACAACAGGTTGACCATGAGCAAGCAGTGTGCCCTTGTGGCCAAGAAGGCCAATGGAAAACTGGACTGTGTCAAGAGAACTGTGGCAAGGAGGCCGAGGGAGGTTCTCCTCCCCCTCTACTCTGCCCTAATGAGGCCACCTCTAGAATATTGTGTGCAGGTCTGGGTTCCCCGGTTTAAGAGGGATAGGGAGCTACTGGAGAGAGTCCAGAGAAGGGCTACAAAAATCATTAGATGAATGGACCATCTGCCTTATGAGGAGAGGCTGAGGGACTTGGGACTTTTTATTCTAGAGAAGAGAAGACTGAGAGGAGATCTTACAAATGCATACAAATACTTGAGGGGTGGCTGTCAGGAAGATGGGGCCAGTCTTTTTTCGGTGGTGGCCAGTAACAGGACAAGAGGTAATGGGCACCAGCTTCAATATAGTAAGTTCCACTTAAACATGAGGAGGAACTTCTTTACTTTGAGGGTGGCAGAGCACTGGAACAGGCTGCCCAGAGAGGTTGTGGAGGCTCCCTCTCTAGAGATTTTCAAAATTTGTCTGGATGTGTTCCTGTACGACCTGCTCTAGGAGATCCTGCTGTGGCAGGGGGGTTGGACTAGATGATCTCCAGAGGTCCCTTCCAACACCTATAATTCTATGATTCTACCACAGGAGGTGGTTGTTTGGGGTGGATGGCTGGTCATAGTGTGAACATGGAGCAGTCGGTCGTAGATTTGAAATGGGGTGGGGAGAAAGTGCACAGGGCTGTCAGACCTGGTGACATGACCCTGTCTGCAAGAGTCTAGAGAAGTGAGTGAGAAGTGGGCAGAAAGGGAGGATCTGACCAAATTTAAGTGTGGTCCCTAACAGAGCAAGGACTAGCACTGGTCTATTTTCTTATCTGGTAATAACTCTTCACATCAGCTCCTTCCTCATGCTGATGCCCTGATGTCCACTGATTATAAGAACAGGCATCACAACCTGAAAGCACATCTCCTATTTGCCTTTCTCCTATTTTTGTCATTCCTCTGTTAAGCCTGGATGTGACAGGTCCTGGGTTAAGAATCAGCACTATGTCAGACGCTGTTGCCTTCTGTCTTTGTGAGCAGCTGCTCTCATACCAAACCCATCTAGCTGGCAAGAACAGAGATGTCACCATGGATTTTCATACCAGACACACAACAGGAATTTTTCAGAGCATAAATTGATTTGGGGTTCCCGCTGTTGGACAAGGGCATGTAGGTCCTGGTCAGAGCAAAGTCAGCCTGACTGAGACATGCTGAAGGAAGGCAGAGTCAGATGTATCACAATAAGCTGTCACCCTAACACTGTTAGGAGTTATGAAAAGCAGTGCTGGTGCCTTGTTACCATCTTGTGCCAGTACCGTGCTGCTGAGTCAGGATGCCGTGAACTGAGAGCCCTGGAAGATGGGTCTTTATCACGTGTTGGCATTTTCTGATGGGCATAGGACAGTGTAATAGGCCAAGGACAACCAAGCTCCTAGGTTTTGGGGCTGTTCTGGGAAGGGTGTCAGCAGCTTCGGAAAGGGAGACTGCATCTTGCAGAAGCTCAGAGCCTGACAGCACTTTTGAATGTCACTCTGAGATTCAGCCATGTCATAACGTGTATGAGGAATGGTTATCTCCCTGAGAAGTGGGTCTCTGCCTGTGATCTTCAGCCTCTTGGCAGTAGGGAAGCCAAGGATCAAGTGGATAGCAGCATCCAGGTACATAACACATGTTGGATTCGGGGAAGAGGAATTCATTCTCTAAGGGCACTTTTCCAGCACACCACCGCTTTGAGCAGCCATGGCAAGATGTGGCAGCCTGGGCAGAGTGCAGAAAACAGGCAAGCTGGGCAGCCGCTCCTGTCCTTCCCTGAGGGATGCTACTCTGGAGCACCCAGTCCGTGCCTTCACCTGGCTTTCTGCAAGAAATTAACAGGCCAGGTCGTGCATTTTACACGCTATTGGCTCTCAGGAAAAGACTGTACAGAAGTGGGGCCCTTGCTGCCCAGTGCCATGCTCTTGGTTGCGCAGAGAGCAGCAGAGAGCAGCCACAGTACTGCCAGCACATGGGGGGCCTTGGCAGGGCTAAGCCCCCCCTCAATAGCCACCCCAAGACAGGCACTGGCTATTCAGGGTCCATCAGCCTCTGTTAAAAATGTCCGCAATGTGAGCTAAAGCGAGGTCCTGCCTCATTCGTATTAAAAATGCGTCCTGTCTCAGGGCTGCCACCAGAACTCTACTTTCCTCTTCTTGTCTTCATCCTTGAAAGGGTGGATAGCTGACAGCTTAGGAGAACACCCTGCCTTTGGAGGCGAGGGCAGCGGGGTCCTCTGTGTGCCCTGCAGCCCAGGGGTGCCCATCAGCCGCTGCCTGCCCGCGCCCCAGCCCACTAAGCACCACGCCACTGGCAGGAGCCAGCTCTCCATCCTCTTGACCAAATTCGAAAAAGGAATTATTTATGTCTCCTGCATATTTCTGGGCTTGACTGCCAAAAATGGCAAGCAGCACTAGGGCACACTGGTAGCGAAGTGGCTGGAGGAGCAGCCTCGGCAGGGGACAGGCCAACAGACCCCCACCAGCCATTCCCTGCATCCAGTCCCTGCTAACAGCAGGAGGAGGCAGGCAAAGGGAAGGGGCTGGGGGGTGATTGGGTGTTTTTGGGGAATGAGCTGCTCAGAAATTACTGTAAGATTCAGTGCAGAGTCTCTTTTCCCTGAAGTACTTCTTTAAAAAAAAAATATCTTTTTTTAGCTCTCTGTAATGGATAAAAATAGCTAATATGTTATAAGAGAGACAGAGGCGTGCCTGCCCAAAGAATTGCTGTCCTGGTTTGTGTCCTGCAATGTTTATTGCAGCAGCTCTGTCAGATGTCTGCTGAGAGGAGGAAGAGTTGGCTTTTAAAACGAGGCTTTCAAAACACCAACGTGATTAGCAGTGCCAATCCCTTGTGAAGAGAGCAGAAAAGATTTTGGAGAAAAAATGGGTAACATTTGCTTTAAAATGGTGATTTACTACATGTTTTCATGCAGGCAGGAGGCTGTGGGGCAGCAAAATGGAAGCAGGGACTGTGCTTCCACCAGCGAGGAACAGCCCCGGGCTTCAGATATGTCCAAATCTTGTCCAGGGTTTTGTTAGGGTAGGACTGTGCCCCAGGAAAAATAGTTTTACTGTTGAAGCCACGTAACTTGGCTAAAAGCTTTGGGCTTGTGAAGAAATCTTCCAGCAGAACCACAACATTTCAGTCATGTTCAAATTAAGATACTTTGTGGGCCATGTTAATTTTGTCTGAATTCCCCACTGGAACAGCCCAAATGAACTGATGGTCTTGTTTTGTTTAATTTTATGTTAAATACAGATATTATATTTAACTATAATTTCGTTATTATAGTTAATGTTCATATCATGCATATCAATCCTGGTAAAGCACAGCGTTGCAGTGAGTCAACTTTTTCTTGAACTTCATTCCATAGGAAATGTGAAGATTTGGGGCTTTTTTCTCTTCCAAGGCAGAAGGATTTCATTATCTAAACCTATAATAATCAGGATTTCCTGTGGCTGGTAATTCTGGTTCCTGCCCACAAGGCTCCATCAGGCCCCAGCTGCAGCTGTGCCCCTGTTGCTTTGCGGAGGCTGTTTCGGCGGCCGCGGTGCTGTGCGGGTGCCATGGGTGCTGGAAACTGGGGCAGAGTAGGGTGGGCAGGACTGGGTCCTGCCGAGCTCAGGGGGATGTGCTCTACCACACACACCCTTCTGTGCGGTCAGAGGTATTATCACTTGTGGCTTACTGGCTTTGCATCTGATCACAGTGAGCTGCGTGCCAGTGTGCCGTGTAGGGGCAGTTATTGCCAGCTATAGGTAAGTGTGTATGTCGGTCCTTCACCTCTAAACAGCCATCCCCAAACTACAGACATACCTGTTGATAAAATCATGCCATCATGCAACCTTGATGCAAAGACCACATGAAAAATGCTTGAACGAACACTTCCCTGCCCAGACCACCGGTTACATTTGTGATTCTGAACTTCATTTTTTCCTTTTTCCTATAAATGAGAGTGTAAAATACCAGCCCCTGAATTACTGCTGAGTGTCAGGATGCAGCGCGCAGTACAGCCCTGCAAGTGGAGTTACTAATAACCTCCTAATGAGGGAAAATGACATTAGGCAGTCTTTGGCTGGTGCTTCCTTTGGATAATATAATCCAAGCATGCAGGCTGTCAGCCTGTAGTCTAACCCCACTGCCACAAACACAGCGATTCATCGGATATATTGGCATTTATCTCATAATAAAATTTGTCAGCATCCAGAGTTTCTAAGGGTTTGTGCTGCAGAGCCTCTGTGCTGAAACCTGTTGGGGCAGGAGCATTAATCCCGCAGCAGGGGTGCAAGGCATGGCACCGATCCTGCACCTGGGGGTTAAAAAGCAAGCGCATCCACAGGAGCCTTTCAGCAACAGGGAGAGGCAGAGTGAGGTGGTTTCTCCATCCCTGGTCCCTGGCCATCAGCATGGTTACTTCCTGCTGTCCGTGATGGAACTGACTTATCTGCAGAAATGCCATTATCCAACTTCAGGGCGGGGACTGGGCAGCCAGCAGCTGCATTTCCAAGGCCACCTGAGGAGTCTGGCAGCACATGAGGGGACCAGGGGTGCCCCAGGCACTGGGTCCTTCCCTGTGCTTCCCCAGGGACAGTAAAGGAGTGATTTTTAAATGCAGAATAGTCTTCCATCTGAAAGCACAGTTTTATTGGATCTGTTTTAGTGAGACCAGTTAAACTTATTTTTTGCACTAGTCTTTCTTCTTCACATGAGGATGAACCCTTTCCGCTGCTCTCAGAGGCAGGTGGTGTAAAGGTGTAATGTGCTTATTCCCCTGGCTGCTTCAACACAGTGACACAATGCTTTGGCATTGCTCTAACAAAATCTTTCCATGTTTCTGTTGTGTGGTAAACTTCAAAAATGTAGTTTTCTCCTTTCAGTTCGGTTCAGAAGTTCTGTTTTTCCTGATCTTCCTTGTTGCTTTGATGGCAGACTGCACATTCAGTTCCAGGGAGCCCATCAGCATGGCATCTGGGCCTGAGAGACAGGGACCTCTCTTAGATAACAGCTCACAACGGCAATTATTCTCCCTGGCTGGCACGAACAACCGAATGTACTTGCAGTGCTTCAGGACTATTACAAGATCAAAATCTGAATATCAATAAACCTGTTCCCGTCTGAAGGCAGCCCAGGGAGATCAGCAGGGCACAGCCTCTTTGCTAGAACTGAGCCTTCTATGCACGAGATCTGAACAGCAGGTCTGGCCTCAAACCAGCTGTCCATGTTCCCTGAGCTTTTTAGATGTGGAACAGAGAGATTTTAATCTCAAGAAGTAAAGGGAACATCCTATGATCAGCCTAGTGGCATGGCAAAAATCTAGTCCGCTCTGAGCAGAGGAAAGAAAAGCAATCCCCGTTGCATCTCCCTCTCTGGGAAAAGCAGGGCTTCTCCAGCAGAGACCAGCACTGTCCCTTCTCCTGAGGACATGGCGTGACATCTGTGACACCTGTGACACATTCTGTTCCGTCCAGGTCTGGGCCTAGGGCTCCCTTAGAGTCTCTTTGCTGCTGGAGGTGTGCATGAGCATCCCTGGCAGATCCCTAGGGATATGGTCACTCTGAGGAAAGCAAAAGATCTCGAATGCATAAATACATGTATGCACACCCACACTCTTGCACATGTGAGCATGTCTGCACACAGGCTTTCATGCATGTGTGAGTGTACATATACATGCCTACACATACAAACCTGATCCTTCACTTAGCAACTCTTCTGTTAGTTTTGCAAGGCAATTTCTGTGTTTATTTTTAAGTCCTATTTTGATAGCAGTGATTTATCTGATGATCAATTTTAGCTTGCAGTCTGTTACTCTGTATTGTGGATTTCTGCCACTTTCATTTATTGGGATTATGTCTCCTGTTAACATGTTATTGCAAACCATCTTTCACTGTCAAGATTCAGTCCTGTAGCTGTTACCTTTAGAACAAAATTCTGCAGATTTATTCTTCCTCACCAGAGTGACTGAAAACAGCCCCATCTCTGTAAGTGACAGGGGAGTGGTGGAATTTATTTGGAAAGGGGATTTGTTTGTTTAATACTGAGGAGCACATATTTAGGCATTACTTGAACCATTCAATCTGGAACCTCTCCATTTGTGGCTCCTCTTGCTGTGTTCCTGGAGACGTATGCAGTTATGTGGCCAGCATTCAGTGGAATGTCCTTGGATTCTTTCTTTCTCCCATAATCTGTTCAGAACTGATTTACTTGAAAAATGGGATATGATACCAGTATTTGCTGCTCCAAATGAGGAGGGAGATGGAGAATGGCTTTGATGGGATCCTGCTCCTGCAGCCAGGTCAGGAGAAAGTGCCACATGTTCAGGCTATGACCTTTTGCTCTTTACTGGGAACTTCTGCTCAGAACCAGGGCTGAGCAGCCCCGCAGAAGAACAGAGGCATCCTGCCTGGCAATGCAAGGGAAAGCATGGCCAGAAGTCACTGCATGTCCGCAGCATGAGCTGGGCTTGACCTTCCCTCTCTGTTCACCAGCCTTTTGCTGGGATACCAGGTAGACAGGACTGGCTGAGCAGGGGCACAGCTGATTTTCAGGCTGCTTCCACATCATCTGCAGCACATAGATACTATCAAATCAGCCTCACGGCTAGTGGACAAGAAATAATTCAATTTTTTGTGATCTTGTCATCTGAAAGCTGAGGCATACCTCCATGTCAGTAAGACATTTCCCCAGTCATTCCTTGCTGTCTGAGATCAGCTTGATTAGATATGTCTGTGTATGTCTTCTGCCTCTGTGGTGTCCAGATGTCCACAGGTACCTGGGTAAAACAAACCAAGGGTTTTAGCATCATTCTGGGAGATTCCCAAACTTGGCCATGTCCTGGAGTTTGTACTTCCCCATGAAGTTCTTTGGGCTCAGCTGATCCCTGATCATTCCCCACCAGACTAGTGAAGACCAACATGGGGAAACACTGAGCACCACCACACTCTTGATTCTTCTCATGACCCAGTGGGAAATCGGTCCTGTATCTCTGCTCAGATGGTTCTGCACATGTCTTCTAGTGCCGCTGTCTGAGGAGGCTCAATCCAGCAGATCCCAGAGAGCTGAGTCCTTCCCTCCATGCGGGCTCAGAAACTCAGCAAACAAGAAGCAAATGTAAATAGGAAAGGCAGACAGAAATCCCATCAAAACATAACCGTGACAGACAAGCTAGGAGCAGCAATGAGGCTTTATTTACATGCTAATCAAATCAATCCTGCTTTGTCAGCCATGTTATCTGGATTGAAAGAAGCTATAAATACACAGGAGCAGAAAGAAGCTTCAGAGGAGAACACAGCTAATTCTGGAGTGTTTTTGCCATTAATAGAAGGATATGCACTCCATACAAGACCTGACGAAGAGTTTTTGACCCTGCAATGCACAGACAGCTATGCCTCCAAACATCAGTCCGGACATCTTTAAAGTGTCTCTTGTTATTTCCTTTCCCTGGCTGTTTGATGTAGCACTCTTGTGACAACCTGTGTCATCTTATGTCAGATACAACAGCTTGCATTGTGTTGCTGCTTCTTGTTATATGAGTTTATCGCTTGCTATAAAGTGGCGTGACTCCACACAGCAGCCCACCCAGTACATGGGAGCACATGGCTGCATGGAAATGCATTTCCCTACCCTTCCGCCTTCCCCTTTTATGCATTTCCACTGCCACTCAGAAAAAAAAATTGAAAACTACAGTCCTTTAATGGGAAAAGGGTTTTCTAGAAAACATTGATTATGAAAAAATAGAATAGGGGACATGGGAGGTAATGCGAGTCTTGAAAGGGGAATTTTACCTTGACTTTAAAGGAATTAAGACTGCAACTTTGATTATGACGAAAACCAAGCTAAAAGGCAGCAATGGATGTTGGTGCATAGTAAGAATTTTAAGTTATCTGACAAAAGTTCATTTAGATTCTATATTAGTTTTGGTAACAGGAGAAAGGCAGAAAATTGCGTCGTTCTTTAAGAACATACTGTGATTCACTGTGTAGATGCCCTTTAGAGACAGAACAGTATGTGGTCGTTTAAGATCATAAAACTTAGCAACTTGCATGGATATCCGTGGCAGATAACTCCAGAACCTGTTTCAGCTCTCTTCTCTTTGTATAATTTCAGCGGTAAGTAGGTGGGCACTTTGCAGCCCAGGACTAATCTGTCGAACTATAGCAAAACAAACACATTACGCTCCAGAGGCTGTGTACAAATGAACTAAGGACTTCAGGGCAAGTTTTCTGGTCTCTTGGTCATGCTCCGTTTAAAGGTTCCTGTGCCCAAACTGGGAGTACATAGTGGTCTCATCTTCATTTAAAAGAAGAAAAGACAGTCTCAGATCCTCATGAATGCAGAAAAAAAAGTCTAAAGATACAAAATCTAAAGGTTAAAAAGGCAGATAAAAAGCCTGAAAAGACTGTATTCATACCAGTCTCATGATCTGAATATTAAAAGTTAGCAGTATGTCCCTCCAACACTGATTCACTGAGATCGTGGCATGTGTGCAGCTGTCTGTAGCACCCAGTGCCCATGCAGTCCTCTCATCCACTGACCTCCACGATGTGTGCAGATGGTGCTGGCACTGCTCTCCCCTAGCCAGGGGAAACTGAGGCACTGGATGGAGGAATACCTGCCCACCACCCCTAGGAAAGCAATGCTGAAATCAGGAGATGAGTATCTCCCAGGTCGAGTTGCTGCCCTGGGTCCTCTCCTGCTGTAAGCAGTCCCTGGGGATTCTGGACACTGGTGTGAGTCACAGGTATCAAGTTATGTGCTTGCTTCACCAACAGCTTCCTGCCTTGTTCAGCCAATGGTTTTCATCATGTTTCTTACTAAAGGACCAGGCCCTTTCAGAAGCTTTTCCTTTGTGGTTTATAGGACTTGAAGACCCATGGGTAGGAGGACAAACAAACTCTTCCATGCAAATTTTATTCAGTTAGGTACTTTTCATGCTCATGTTTGTGAAATAAGATCCTCAGGTACCAATCCTCTTCCTTCTAGTGAAGGCTGTCTCCATCTCTGAGACACAGGCTGACCATCCTTTTCCTTGTAACTCTTCTTCAACAGGCTCAGCTTCCTATAGCTCTAGTAGACATCCTCTGAGCCCCTCCTCCTCCTCCAGCTCATTTGCACAGACTTTTTCTCTGCTCGATCTAAATAAAAATAGGTCAGTTGTAAGTAATTTATTACACGATGATTTTACTATAGTTTGCCAGACATAAAAATCATATAATTGTAGCAAATTCTAGTTTTGGACAAGTAATGGTTCCACTCCAGCTGTTACAGCTCTTCATATAAGTTGCTCTTGTATATTTTTCTGAGATCTCAAATATTATTCTTCCTGCAATGAATAAGCAAGTCAATGAAGTGTCTTTTTTTCTTTAGAAGAATGAAAAAGACTAATTAAGACAAAACTACCAAGTGGTAGTAGAGATTTACGTTCTAAAACTGTCTTCCAGCTAAAAACCAGTTAAACTTCCATTTTCCAATTGGGTTAGGTGAACATTAAGGCTACCTTGAATCTTAAGTTCTAAGAGCAGCAGGTTTGAGATGTACATGCCTTAAAAACCAGATTTTTGAGCACTTAGGGGTACAACAGGACACTGAATTGTGTATTGGCTGTAGCCTGCATTTGGGCTTTCATCCTCATCCTCCCAAGCTCCTCCAGCCAAGGGTGTTGGCCCTGCAGTGACAACCTTTGTTGTAGCGCTCTTTCAGATGCTGTGGGAGGTAAAGCCTCCCACTCCTCCCCATGCCTACAAACATTACAGGGTCTGGCTCTCCAGGACCCAGTGCCCGAGCCAGGCTGAAAGGTGAAGGATTGTGGTTACAAAGTATGCGAAAAGTCTGACTAAGCCTATTTTTTGAGTGTGTGGGGAACCTAAGTGCTGCTCTTCTCCACCTTTTTTCACATGTTCAAAGTACAGGTGGAAACAAAATGAATTACTGTAAATTTTTTTCTACCCCCTACTAGCTTCTAGATTTAAAAAGATAGTCAAAGTGACTTGGAAAATCCCATAGACTCCATTAGAAATAAGAATCTGGTGCAAGTGTCTGCTCTTTTATCTGATGGTGTGACATGGTAGGACCCATTAGGTGGTGTTTCTGCTGTATCTTTTTCTATTAATTTGAAGCACTGTTACTCCCTATTCTCTGCTCTGAGTACAAGTCGTGCACTCTGTGAATAGAATGAGAGTTTCCTTTCTAGACTGATTAATGAGCATAGGCAGATGAGAGAGACTCAAATCCAGCTCTGGGAACCAAAACGTGTCCATCTTTTCTCTCCTCATCTTTTGCTTCACTTGCATGAACCACCTCCGCACCCAGAAGCATATTTACAAAATCTATTTTCAGCCTCACAAGGCACCATGATACGTATCAGCTCACATTTGTCAAAGATGTTGATTGGTTAAATATTACAGACTAAACCTTACTGGATGTAAACTGTGAGGGCTTTATAGCCATTCATTTATACCATCTACAGAGCTGATACTATTTTTACCACTAAATATTAAGATGTTCTTTAATGCATAGACTATGCTAATGCTTCTATGCAATTACTAGGAATGCACAGGCAAAGGTTATTTTGTTCTGCAACTGCAGTAATTAAATGCACACAAATTAGGTACGTTTTGGTGCAACAGGAGTGTTTGAAATGGAAGTTTCTCACCTCTATTAGTAAAAGCTCCGATAGCTTATTAGGGCTGGACAACTGATGTGAGACAAATCCGTTTTTACTGGGGGCCTTAGGGAGGAAAAAAAGGTTGGTTTTGGCTCTGCAAAATTCTGTCATTTTTCAGTACTGCTGATCAATGTTATAACCTACAAACATGGTGAGGATCCCCTTACAGCTAGTCTCCTGTCACCCCCGTGGTCATTATGTACGTGAGAGATTGATTTCCACCTTGCCCTGCAAGACTCTTGTGGGAAACAGTGTGGAAACTGAGCTCTGCGTGGGGCTAGAGGATGCCCTGGGTAGGAAGGGACATGAGCAAGAGGAGGGGAGCAGCACTCCTGGTGTGCCTTTCTCAGCTGGGTAAGGACAGTGAGTGTGACTGTCTGCAGGTCTGCTGTCCTACATGGCGGCCAACAGCAGTGCAGAGCTGGTGTTTTGCAGCGAACACATCCCTCTTCACATGGAATGTGAGTTTGTCCCCTCAGATGCGATACATTCAAGCAGCAGATTGTCAGATAGTTATAGCTCATTGTCAGACTGGAATGTCTCATTTGCGTTGCTCGGTAAAGGTCACTGGCAAAAGAGGTTATAATCTGTGTTGGGCCAGCAGTAAATTCTTTATTCTGCTTTAAACATTTTGTTGCCTGTGCCTCTCTCTGGAGGACTTGGGTGCCTTCTGGATAGCTGTTTGCTTGCTGGAAAACAAAATTGCTCTTTTCAAACAGAGACAATAATGCTTCAGGGTATAAATTATAGTCAATAAAAACGTGGCTGTAAAATATGCATCACGCTCCTCCAGAGTCTGAGGATTGCTGGTGTGCGCTTTAATGTTATGGACAAGATCGCTAAAATTACAGCTGGCTTTTTACCTCTTGCTCTTATCCTGTAACATACGCTCTTGTAACATCATCTGATTTTAATGTAACATTTTATGGTCGGTTGTTGTAGACAGTCCCACCGAGTTAAAATGTCTGGAGCACTAAAAATCAGCTTTGTTTTGTTTTCAATGTTATTTCTTAATTATTCTTAATATAACAAATGGCATCCTGGGGACAATACAGCCAATACATCCGCTGTCATTGAATAGGTCATGCAGTACAAACCTACAGTCCATCTGCCTGCTCACATAAGATAGGCTGGACAGCTGTTTGGGGATGCAGGCTGTCCATCTCGAGTGGACAGATGAGTCAGATACCATTTGGGTTTAATGGGAGGGTAATGGAGCAGGAGAAATTAAGGCTGCAGTGTCAAAGAGTCTTTACTTTTATGTGCTTCATGTCTGTTGGTTTGTGTGTGTTGATCAGATCTATCCCATCCAACACTGGCAGCTGTGAAGTCAGAGGGTGGTTATGCCTCCCCACGGGACCACACTGTTTTCAGATATCTGCAGCTCTCGGTTCCCTTGTGCTCTTCAGGCTGTTGGCAGCAATAACTTCTGTCTGCCCTGGCTGTTGTATTACCTGCCTGAATATATAGAGGCTTCCTGATGCACCTCACTTGCTTGAATTAGTCTTTTGCCTTGCTTAAAGTTGAGTGAGCAAAGCTGGTGGTGATGCTGTATGAAGAACAAAAGTCAGGGAAGGAGTTGCTGTCAGCCAAGGCATTGATCTAAGAGACTCGAGATCAAGGTTGATTCAACAAACTTTTTATGTATTTCTGCACAAGAATTTAATTGCCCTGTAAATCAATTCCCTCATGTCTAAAACTCAGATACTGGCACTGTTATTGCACAACCTGAAAGATTCCCACTCATTCGATCAGAGATTGGACCATAGCCATAGATAATGCACAGCAAAAGGATGAGCAGAGAACTGGCCTATTCCTCTATGTTTGCCTTTCATTCCTCCCAGACATGACCAAGATCTTCAAAGAAAAACAGCCTTAGAATATGTGTGCTTCAAAAAGGAAAAATAGAGCAGTAAAGCTGTGGAGACAAAGCAAAGGGTGCTTGGTACACATTGTAATTTGGGAAGGACAACTGAGCTGTGCTCAGGAAGGCTGCTGAGCTGCAACTCAAGTTCAGGAAGCTTTGCTGCTGTGAAACATTTTAGTTCTTCTCTCCAATAAAAATTCCTGATAGGTGTGAATAGGCTCTTCCCCACAGATCTATAGGATTGAAAAGCACGACCATACCTTTCCAGTGTGCCCCAGCAAGAGTCTGAGGACCTGTGCTTGCTCAGAAGGGAAGTTGCCCACAGAAATTCCTGGTTTTGTTTCTTCAAGGCAAATGGTAGGGGTATATCTTTTGAGAGGCTCTTGTGCAGCAGTTACTCTTAGAGGACTCTACAGAAGAGACAATTCTGGAGGAACGCAAAAGTCACATTCACCTCCAAGAAAAGCTGGGCTGCAAATCAGATTCTCTCTGCCAGTCTCTGAATCATTATGATGATAATATAGTAATAATAGTAATAAACTGTGACCATCTGCAGGGGAACATTAACCATTTATTCACTATCTTTATTAGTTCTTCTACAAATTAATCATCATGGCAAGAAAAGTAAAAAATATTCTCAGGTCATTAATTTCATGTTGAGATCATAATTCACCACCATATTTTCTTTCAGGCCAGAGATTTTTGCCCAGAGTGGTCTTATGTGTGTGTTTTCCCATGAATTTTCAAAATTGTTAATGCCCAAGGGATAAAGCAGTGATGTAGAAAATAGCCAGCCCCCATGTGATTTGTTCTTGTGATGATGCCACAGGCTTTCTGGTTCATTAAGGAGAAAACAAAATTTAAGTCCAGTTTCAAAAAGCTCTAAGGCTTCTAATTCCTATGCAAATGCCTAAGACCCCATATCTATTTGTTCAACTAGGAATTAAGTATCTAAGTATCTCGTTGTTTCTTGGCATATGTATTTGACTGTGGCTCCATGCAGGGCAGAGCAGAGGATGGTGAGGAGGGACCAGGGCACCTTAATTCTAGGCAGAGACAGCTCATGCATAACCTTTTCTTTCTATGGAAAACTTCATAATCCCCTGAAAGACTAAAACATACCAGGCAGGATCGAGCTGTCTGACCTCCAGTTATTTCAGCTGCTGCCTCTGAGGATTAACCCCTGTATTTCACTTTGTGCTGAAGCTGCTGCAAAAAAAACTAATGTTGGCTGAAGTCAGGAGTTGTTTCCAAAAAGTACAGGGCATCCTGAATACTCCTCGATCACTGTGGTTTCCATCTTCTCTCCCCAGGCTTTTTTCTTCTGCAAGAAAGGAATGAGGTCAGAAGGACTCTGGATATTTTCATTTTTTAGCTGGCCAAGAGGTCATTGCCCTTTCCATGCAAAGAAGGTTATGGGAGTTGCTGGCACAGTTATTTTGTAAAGCTTTTGACTAGAAATAGAAAACTCAGATAGATCTGTTCTGACCCTGATCTTAGCATACACATAAAACCACTCAGGCTTCCATTTGTGGCCCAGAAGATGATGGGCCTTTTCTTTTCTTTGTAAAAATGCATCTAACTCAGACTTTATCTAGAAACTGTGCAAAACCAAGTCACTCTTCAGAGGTCAAGAAATTTCTGTTTGAGTTTGGCTGGAAGACAGGCCCAAGAACCATGTGTGTCTTCTGAGCAGGCGCTTCTGAATTCAAGTGAGGGAACATGTAATTCATTGGAATTAACAGATATTCTGTCCTTGGGGTGTCCTGTTGTGGTCTTATTCTCAGTGTTATTGCTTAAAGAACATATAATGGCTTAGA
>JAVSBS010013154.1:11612-28626 GCA_033124195.1 Coracias cyanogaster | reverse complement strand
AGGTGAACCAAACTACGTGGACCTTTGGTTTGCCGCTACCTGCTGTGTACCTCCCAGTCACCTTCCATGTCACTCGCTTCTTTAAATAGGCCAGGCGCTGCCATCCTCTCCCTCTTAATCGCTGTTCCCATCTCCTTCACTGCCTATTTTCAGTCTCTCATTAACACCCACACATATATATATGACTTATAAATCAGGAGCAGACCTCCTCTATAGCTGCCACCCCCAAGCTGAATGTCCTTCCCACCTTTCACAGTCTCACACAACGAGCCAGCGGTGCCGTGCACCACTTCACAGAAGACTCCCCGTTGCCATTCCCACCCTGCTCAACTGCCCTCCTACTGCTCCCTCCTGGCCTACTTATTCCACACTACAACCAACCTGCTCCCATTGATTCCCTCATCCCCACGGCCTGACCGCTCTCTGCTCGGCAACCTTCACTCTATTCCACAGCATCCACTTGCTCATGCAGTAAATCTGCCCCCTCTCCTCAGTCACAGTTTTAAAACCTGTTACTTGTGCGCTTACGGTAGAACAACTGATCTTTACATACTGACTCGGCCGAGACAGCTCCCATCCCTGCCGCCTAAGGTTCAAAGGACAGATATTCTCTCCCTGATTCACAGGATACGTTTTCTGCTGCACCAAGCACTCCTGTCTCATGTTTCAGCAAAGAAAAACTGGAGTAGAAGGAAAGTTTCTCACATACAGAAATGATACAACCAGAAGTTCATGCATCCTTCCTCCCTCTTCAGACTTTTGACCTTCACAGGTCAGCAAGGGTGGAAAAAGCTCAGCAGGAGTGTCCTGTGTTTACCTGACTGTCATTTTGCTGTTTGCAGTTTGTGGCAAGCTGAGGTCCAAGACGATCGTCAGGTGTCTCCTACACACTGCCACAGAAGAGGACCTCAAACCTGGCCAAAAAAAAAAAGCCCAACAGCTTTGACATACTCTCAACAGTTAAAAGCACAAAATAAGCCCCCATCCCCTTCTCCTTCGTGTTGGACAATTTGCCTCTAGTGAAAAATCAAAATATATTAACAATGCCACAATTATAATCTCCTAAATAAAAACGTAAGACTGTTAAATTGGGGCCCTTGACAATGACCAGCGGTATCAACATTACCTTAATATTAATTTACACAGAGATTTGGGCTGACTCTTCTGATGTAGGCATCTGCACAAAGTCAGTTAGTAAATAGTTCCCACTGGCTTACGTGAGACTTGCAACACATAAAACTCTGGACATAACAGTTTTGAATTACATTAATACACTACCACTTAACCTGAATAATTTTAAACTTGACTGAATTTACACATATATGTATAATATACTTGGCAACTACTAAAAATGTTTTTACCTGCTTTAATTAGACATTTGCAGTCTTTAAACTTCCCTGGTTTTTCTTCATGCGACCAGTACTTCCAAACACAGTGAATCAAAGTAACAAGACTATCCCAGAATATGCAAAATGTATAATCTCATTGTTGAAATTGCAGCAGTTTGTGGGGTTTTTTCCAGATTCCTGAGAGGGCTCTTGGGAAGCATTAAATCCTTTCTAAAGGCTTCTGCAAACGTGACAAAAGCTGTTTCCATAATTTTACATTGCACTGCATTATTGCATAATTCTAATGGCTAAGTAACTACAGAGTCTAGTATTTTCAGTTCATTTTCATAAAAAAGCGATTATACATGCCTAGACGTCGAGGCAACTGCAACCAAGTCTTGCATCATGTTCCCACCACACTTTGTGTATCTCAGTCATAAGCATCGATATTTTTTTATCCAGAACTGAGATTTTTTTTTAATATAAAACTGAAAATATCACGTGGCCTGATGGAGGATTAGATATGAAAACGTATTTTCCAGACCAACGTGCAAAATTATTGGGTTGCAAGACAAAATACCTTTTGTCATTGGCAACACCAGTATACATACTGGAAGGTTTCTTACCACATGTTCATACTTCTTCAAAACACGACTGCTGGCAATGTATTTGCTCTAGGTTATCCAGCAGAACTCCCTCCTAACTCTTGTATCAGGAGAGAAAGGGAATAGTAGTATTTGCGGAAGTGGGAGGTTACAAGCATTGTTCAACCAGGCACACCAGTTCCACACAGATTTCCATCATCACATTTCAATCACATGGTTGCCTGCTCCAAACCTGTTTTTGTGACCCAAGCAGTTAGCCAGGCAGAATCTGAGAACCATCGCGTTCTCCAGGAGGCAAAGCCACGGTTGATGAATGTGCATGTATTTGGCATAACTGGTTATTTACATTGAAACCTGTTTCTCTGATCATAGAAATCCTACTAGTAGCAACATTCTCTAGGCCTTTAATAAGTTTCCACGGTGGAGAAATCAGTTTGATTTCCCATGGGGCAGGGTTGTGAATTTGGCCTTTAGTCTCTGTTGAACCTCTAAGCTGGCTCTCACCACTACACCAGGGATTTTATTACATTTTTAAAGCATTTATATTATACCCAATTCTGAAAACAGCACGCATTTAGTGTGGTTTTCCCGCTGTTTGGTACAAAATATTCAGGCTGTTCCTATCTTGGGGCAGGGTCTTCTATCCATATGGTCTCCCTAACACTAAGCACTCAGACTACAAAAGGCATTAACAAGAGAAAGGTTGAAACTGAAAATCTTACCAGGCTGCTGGCCAGTAGAGATTACTAACATAGGCATAGTGGCATTTTACTATTCAACCAGATACTGTGATCACACTAGATATCAGATTAGATATGCTCATTCCCAGCACATCTAAGCATATAATTTCGATTTTGCCCCTACCTTCCTTTTTTTTTGCATCACACCCACTCATTGTCCCAGATAAACCTACACTGCCATCCTGGGAGGCAGAAACCATAAACCCAGGATCAATCTCCTTTTTCCTAGCGTTATATCTTTCAACCAAACTAGGTCCCCATCCTGATGGCCCTACCGAAGCAACGGCGCTATTTTACACATGCAGCACACGCAGCACTAGCGCACGGTAACCGCGGGCCCAGCCGGCCTGCCGGAGACAAAAGACACCCTCCCTTGCCGCTGAACACGTAGAAGCGCGGACTCCCCAGGCCCCTGTCCCGGCAGCGGTGGCTGCCAGCCGTGCGCAAGGCCACCCACACGCACTCCCGCCGCTGTCCCCGGGCCGCCCCTCGCCAGCCCCGCGCCGCCCTCCGCCCGCGACCGTTACCCGGCGGCCGGCGCGAGGCGCTGGCACAACGCGCCGCGCCGCTCCGCGCGCGCGCGCACGTACGTACGTACGTACGTACAAGCACGCGCGCGCTCGCTCGCTCGCTCCCTCCCTCCCCGGCAGAGCCGGCGCACGCGGAGCGGCCCCTGCGGCAGGCCCGGTTGCATCACCCGGCGTGAGGGGCCACCGCGGGGGTCCTTGCTAGGGCTGCCCAGCGGCGCGCCTGAGCTACGGCCGCCCCGCCGCGGGGCTGGCGGCCTGCACCCGCGCCGTTTAGCGCGGCCGATCTTCAAGCTGAACGTCTGCGCCCCGGCCGGCGGGTGCCGGGCTGCGCGCCGGTGGCGGCGGTGCCGAGCGGGGCCGGGAGTCAGGCGACCGCGCAAGACTCCTCGCTTCCTCTTCGGGCCAAGATGGCGGGGGATGAGGCGGGAGTGACTCTGGGGCAGCCGCACCTCAGCCGGCAGGACCTCGCCACCTTGGTGAGAGCCCCCCGCAAGGCGCCCAGGGCGCGGGGGGCCGCGGGCGGGGACGCCGGGGAGCGGCGGGGGTGGGCGGCGTGGAGGGGCAGCGTGGCCAGGTCGGCCTTTGGGGGAGTGGGGGGGTGGCGGCGGCGCTCGGAGGCTGAGGAGGTCGGTGCCTCCTGCCAGGCTCCGCCGGTGGGGCCGAGGAGGTCTGGGGGAGCGCGGCCGGCCGTGGTGCTGGGGGAGGGGGGTTCGGGTTGCAGCACGGCGGGGCTGCGGGAAGGGGCAGATGGCACGGGGCAGACCGGCGGCGCTGGAAGCCGGTCCGGCTTGTCGCGGCGAGTTTGGGTGGCCTGGGTGAGGCGCGTCGCTTGCTGGTGAGGGAGCCCGAGGCTCTGCAGGTTGGCGTCCCCGCTTTGCGAATCAGGCTTTTGCCTGTCAGTGACGGAGACTTGCGGTTTCCCCCTTCTAAGGCCTTCGTGGTATTAAGGGCTCTTCCCTTTCCGACGTAGAACCATACATGGGCGTTCTGTTTCCCCAGCGGGCTAGACAGATTTGTTGCCAGCCCTGTTTTGCTTCATCTAGGAGGAAAATTTTATTAACTACCAAGAAAATCGGTTGTAGTGGTCTCTTGCTTTGGTAGTCTTGCCTATTAGAGACATTTCTTGCCTGGGCTGTCTCCTTTATTACACATATATGCAGGCAGAAACAGTCGAAATCCTATTCCTGCCTCTCTGGTGTTCAGCAAACTATAAGAGTTTATTTGTCTTTACAATAATGTTTGATAATCTTACGGTTTGAGTGCAGCAGTTCTTTTAGTGTTACAGCTAAGCGTGCTGATGCTAATTAGTGAAGCTTGTTAGCAATTTCAGAAAGTTTCTTTGCTTCCTTTCATTGTTGACCATGGCATTGGCCAGTTGGAAAGAGCACAGATAGGCCTAGTCGGGGGTCAGTAGGAATTACCTTTAAGGCCTGTTCTGTACCTTTTTAGCAGGCTCTTGGGTGTTTACAACGGGCTGGAGCTTATAGCTGAACTTAGCCTTATAGCAGTCTTGAGGAAAAAATTGTATGCGTGCATAGTTGTGTGCAACAGGAAGAATTGTCTTGACGGGATTTTCATCATGCTTAAGTGCTCCTCACCTCCTAGATGGTGCCATCTGCAGGTCGTGCTCCCATGGCTGACTTAAGTGCGTGCAGTCATTTAAAGTTACATACACAAAAAATATAAATTTAATTGCTTGTTAGATGGACAAAACTTGTTTTGTATTGCATGTGAACGTTTTATTCAGGTAATACTCGAGAATAGAATTAATAACTGAATGAGTAGAATAGGTTACATTTTTACACAGATGTGTTTAAGTTTATTTGATTGTGCGCAGAACCTGCATGTAACACTGTAAAAATATGATTTAATATAAATGAATATATTTGTGTTATTTCTGTCTCAGTAAAATATTTATATCCCGTCCTACACTGAGGACTCTTGGTAATTGGGAATCTTTGCTTGAACTGAACAGCTCATCCATATGAATTCAGTGCAGGAAGGAAATTAAACAGTTTTAAAAATTATTACAGAGGAACATTTCAGTGGATTTCAACATTTGTCCAATATTTGGACAAACAGCTTTAAAAAACCCCGAACAACTGTTTCAGAGTCTGGTACCTAAAGTAGCAATGACAATGTTTGAGGAAAAAGTAGCCATTTAAAAACAAAACAAAACAAATGAAAAAAACCCCCAAAATTAAATCCATGGTGCTAATGAAATCTCTGGACCTTCTGACCCCAAAATGTTAGTTGTAATTATATATTGACTGTAATGGAACCTTGTACCAGTTAAACAACTGTTTATTTGCAAACCTTTGTTTTTAAAACATAGTTGCAGTTCACCATGTAGCCCATAGAAAAGTTAATTTGAATTGCCTGTTACGTGTTATTTAAGTTTGAGAGTAGGTAGGGGGGGTTTTGTGTGTTAGAGCTTCTTTTGAGGTTTTTTGATTTGTTTACTTCCATCTTTAACAACTTGGAGCCTATACCAATTTATAGTCAGTGTTTTGATATGCAGCCTATACTGATTTACAATCAGAATTTTGTCCTGTGTCACATACTTAAAATACTGGAATGCATATCTAGAATTACTTTTATGAGCTTGGTTGTATTTTGCTGAATAGAACTACTGGATAATTTTTGCACAAATACATACAGTACTTTATAAATATTTAGATATAAGATGAATAAATTCTGAAATCTCCCTCATACAGGATGTTACCAAGTTGACGCCTCTCTCACCAGAAGTCATCAGCAGACAAGCAACAATTAATATAGGTAAACACAAATTTCTGAAAAAGAAGGGTGAATTATTGTGACTTTCTGGTGCTCTTGCAGTAGTATATGGTACTTATTGAGAACATTTTTAAGAAATTCTTACTGAAACAGACAGTTATATAGAGTATTTTTATTAAAAATTTTATCAAGGTGCAGGAAGAAACTTGTCAAACACTTTTAACTCGAAAAGCACCAGTTTTACTTCAAGAACACTGTTGAATGGAGTGGGGAATAGTTACTAAAGCAAAGTTTATTCTACCTTGAAATTAGGCATTGAAATTAGTTTGGTGAAAACATAAAGATCTGTCCATTGGAAGCTCAATTTAGGATCTTGTTTGTTTAAACAAAATTGATTATGAAACCCATACATGCTCGTGATGGGAGCTTTGGACTTACTGGATACAGAGAGTTTGGGGTAATTATGTGTTTATCATAATGGAGCACTGAACAAAATTAAACAATGGTTTATTGACAAATGTCTGCTTTTAAAACGTAGGTACAATTGGTCATGTAGCCCATGGAAAGTCAACAGTAGTCAAAGCTATATCTGGAGTTCATACTGTCAGATTTAAAAATGAACTGGAAAGAAATATCACAATCAAGCTGGGTTATGCTAATGCAAAGGTGAGTCATTGCTATAAATCTAGGAAATACGTTACTGATATATTTCAGGGTGGATGTAAGCTTATAGATAACTAATTCTGGGTGAATTAAACTTTTTCTCAATTTGTAAAAATTGCTTGCAGATTTACAAGCTGGATGACCCAAGCTGTTCCCGGCCAGAGTGTTACCGGTCCTGTGGAAGTAGCACCCCAGATGAGTTCCCTACAGATATTCCTGGCACCAAAGGGAACTTTAAACTAGTCAGGTAACTGCTGTAAAATGAATGGTCTAAACTGTGTTTGCTTCCTTTTACGTAACTGAAAATAGTCAGGATTGAGCTGTAAGCTGAATGAATTGTTACAGGAGACCACATGTTCTTAGATGCTGGGCATCTCCAATCTAAGGTATCATCTAAACTGCTCTGTTTTCATGAGTCATGATGCACAGTCCATGGTAGAGCACAACTGTGTCTTATGTCCTTGGGTACTTGCAGGGCTCCTAAGTGAAATTTTTCTGCTGCTATTATAAGTACATTTTAAAGCCACTAGAGCTAATGTGGACCCCACAAATGCATCTTTAAAATTCCTTTCTGGAGGGTGACCTTTGTTAGACTTTCTCTTCCTAGAGGCAAAAAAGTTTTAAAAGTTCTTAAAATGAATATATGAAAGCCTGATGCTTAATGTGAGATCAGGCCTCTAATGGGAGGCCAAGTGCTCTTTATTTACTTCATTTCTAATAAAGCATCGCGTGGTCATTATGCAAGCGTGGTAACGACAGCGGTCGTTACGTGGGCCTGTCCAAGGCTTAAGTGAGGGTAGTCGTGAAGACTGTTGTACAACTGGATTTCTAGTTCATGCTTACGCATAAAATACACGTAGTGCTGTAATCACATATTTCCTTCCTTTTCTCAGATTCCCAGTAGCGCACTTGTTCTAACAGTAACTGCTGTCGGAGCGTGGCAGTCGCGCAGCTGCTGTTAAACTATTGGTTAAAAGCTTTGGATGTTTTACCTTTTTGCTTATAGTAGGTTTTTTTACATTGTGAGCAAAGCAGAAAATAAGTCTCTTGCTTTTTGGTGATGTGCTAGCAGGCAACAAGGATTCTTCATTGAATAGGTTCAGGCAAGAATGTAGCAAATTGACTGTTAACGGTCTGCACAATAAAATCATGAGGTTGGAACTAAGAGCTGTAAAGTTGTCTCTGTAGATAAATCTTTAAAGTGGAATGCAATTATAACCATGTAATTAAAGACTCATAACTTCCTAAAATTGGAGAATGGGAGACGTCTTTTAAAAAACATAAGAGAAATCCTGTGTGATGTGTTTGTTTATCTTTTATTCTGGTGCATTTAAATTTGGTCTAATTTACAAGTAAATTTGTGAAATATTAAAGCAATACCTAGTATGGATATACGGTATCAAATATTAAAACTCAGAGAAGCTATTCAGTAGTATTTGTGTGCTTTTAGAACTTTTTGAAAATTCTATGAAGGTATTACTTCTAAGTATCAATCTTGAAATGTTTATCTATTTTAAGGATGATGTTAACTTTTGTGTCTGCCTAGCCACTCACATAAGTCAGTTGGATAAGCTGTTGACAGTTGGCTTTTGAACTTCTTTTCAACCTTTCTCTACAACAGGCATGTCTCATTTGTGGATTGTCCTGGCCATGATATTTTGATGGCTACCATGTTGAATGGTGCAGCAGTAATGGATGCAGCTTTACTCTTGATAGGTAATGATCACTGCACAGAAGTAGAGCTCTATTTTGTAATATCAAGAAGCAATTTTATATGGGTTTTACCGTTTAGTGGGGTGCGGTGACTGGTTAAAACAAGTAAATGCTTTTGAGATGTGCTTAAGAAAGTAAAGTGATGTCACAAAGAAAATGTACCTTAACAAGCTGGTTTTTTTAAACATCACTATAAATACTGATTAGTCTGGTAGGTTGCCGAGTTGATAGAAGATTAGTTAGGGAAGATGAAGCCTTGTAGTGGTATAATACTGCAAATTTTCTATCATTTTATGAAAATAGATTCGCTACAGGTACACTTTGAGTTCCTCTGAACTTCAGTTTGCTTTAAACATGTATGTAGCCTTTGCCATACAGGAGAGTCCACAAACATCAGTACAAACAGTGAACTCAGATGAATACAGGAGATTTATTTTGATTCAGACAATTTTTGTTCAGATTTGCGGCCAACAGGATGTGAGTAAAACTGGTTTTGTATGTCTGTAGAACAATTTAGTGCTCTGCAGTGATAAATAGTCATTATCTTTCCTAGATAGGGCATGTCAAAAAAACAAGACAAACAGCTTCAGATGTTGTAGTTTAAATAGTCTGAGATAGCTGATGAGCTGCCATTCTTTCTGCCTGTTTAGATCTAGAAAGTGTGATAGACAAACTTGGAGTAAGATTAACCACCATAATGGCATATTAGGCCAAAGTTGGCTTCTTGGATGGCTTAAATCCAAACCATGCTGATAACTGCCCTGTTTACATACTTATTTATTGCATCTTAGGGAGTTTGGGGATCTTGGCATTTTTATGGCTTTAGTGATAAAAAGTGCCATAGAATTGTAAGATATTTCTTGAAAGGTGAATTGCCCATTATGTTACAGTCAGTACTGAGACGTCTGAAGATGTAAAAGATGGAATAAGTCAAGTAGACAGAAGGTGACTGTCAGTATCTTTGGAAATTTTAGATATGTGTTTCTACTGTGCGCAAGCAGAATGTTGTAACCGCTCTGATGACCTCTCATCTGTCATACATTGTGTGAAGGCTACAGCCAGCAGTTCTGGGGTAGAGTAGGTGCTTATTAACTTGGGTGTTTCACATGTAGCTTACTGAGAGGTGACTTGTCTTTTTTTAATAAAGATAAAATGGAAATTAGGTGTCCTAACTGTCGGAGTTTTGTCTGTCTTCATAGTCTTTCTACTGCAGTCACTTTTCTTCTTTCAGCTGGTAATGAGTCATGCCCACAACCCCAGACCTCTGAACATCTAGCTGCTATAGAAATCATGAAACTGAAACACATTCTGATTCTACAGAATAAGATTGATTTGGTGAAGGAGAGCCAGGCTAAAGAGCAGTATGAACAGATTCTTGCATTTGTACAAGGTAAGTTTTCAACAGCAGAAATCCAGTTAGTGATGGAAATTCTTCAGGGCTGGGACATGAGCAGAGTGGTTTTCTATATGTTAATAGAAAAGTTTCTCTTACCCTTGATCCTCTTCCCTTTTGGGAGGCGGTACGGACGCTGGCGCCCGGACCACGACACTTAGACGATGCTGGTGTCCGTAGTCTCTTAATCTAAAAAAACCAGCCCATTGGAGTTGTGCTTCTTGCCAGTTTCAAACTGCTTACATAGAGTAGTGTTAAGGCTGTTGGCCAGAGTTCTTGAGGTAAAACTAATAGCAATAGCTCTTACCTAGTAGCTTTCACTGAATTTGTAGTTTCTTCTTAGATGGTTCCTTTGGTACAGATTGTACTGTGATTTTACTGCGATGCAGGAGAGAATGAGGCAGTACTTGTTAGGAGCACCTTGTAGCTATAAATTTGTTAGTTCCTTTTATCTAATCACAGAAGATTGGTCTTCCATATCGCTGTAAGTCCGCTTCAGTCTCTGTCCATGAAGTTCTGCTCAACTTTAGTCTAGTGTTTTGAGTTTCATCTTTCCTAGGAGTTTCCACTGTTTGCTTTCCCTGCTGATCTGTTTTAGCTGGGGTATGTGAAAAGCTGCAGAGCTAGATTGTCACTATCAAAAGTAGACAATGGGTCTTTCTGGGTTTTTTTTTCAGTTCAGAATTGTTGCCTTGCTTAAGCTGTTCCTAACAGCTATGTCAGATCCACTTCATGTGTAAATTTGGAGTTTGAGAACTGGAGTTAACGCAAGAAACATAGATGGAATTAAACCTAATAGTATTTAACAAGCCTTGATAACTACATGCATCTTTCCATAAAATGATTTTTTTTTCTAAAATATGTATTTGTATTGCAAAATTTAGAAAACATAGATCACTAAATTGATGGGCATTTTAGCTTGTCAGAATGAAATCTGACTGTATAATTAATACTGATTTATCAAATACTGAGAGAGACCTGATCTCTCCGAGCAAATAATCTTAAGACTGTTTCTGATCACAGCATAGGAAGCGAATTTTCCCTTAGAGCAGAGGATTATCTTACACAATGTTCAGAGAGCAACTGTAAAGTTCTTTAGTACACGGTTTTCCAGAGGCAACACGAGGGTTGTTTCAGAATGGCTCAAATCAGCCAGACCCACTTTTTGAGGCAAAGCGATGAAGGGAAGGGTGATTGCTCTGATGCTTACTGCTTTGGGAAATATGCATAAAATGTGCCTTGACATTCATTAGTATTTTTAACAATGACAGAACACTTTGGTCATGTTGCTGTTAAAACTGTATTAAGGCTTGATGTTGAACTTGGATTTTGTTTTAGGTACAGTCGCAGAAGGAGCTCCAATCATTCCAATCTCAGCACAGTTGAAATACAACATTGAGGTAGTTTGTGAGTATATAGTGAAGAAAATCCCAGTCCCTTTGCGAGACTTCACATCTGAACCAAGGCTTATTGGTATGTAAATATGACCGGTGGTCTGGGCTTTTGTGTCTGACCCTTTACTGTGTGTATCTATGCTTAGAATAGCGTGTTGCTGAAAGCTCTAAAAAGAGATAGGTTTAAAAGGAGCTTTTAGTGTGCTCTTACTTTAAAACTTGCATGTTTTCTGAGAACTGTATTGTTTGTTCATAGTTAATTGCTATTGTTACATCTGTTTGAGGTAATTGCTGGTTTTTTTGTTTATATTCCATGGTTATGACAGCACTAAAATGCAGTAAAGATGAGAAATTCATCTGTGTATTGAGAATATTCCTTTAGTTGCTATGAATTTAAATTTGATTTAATGAAGTACTGGCAAACTGTTGAACTTGATAATTAAATTATTCCCATTAAAATCTTGTAGGTAGCCTGGTTACAGTACTCACTGTGACTACATTAATACAAATTTCCAATATTCAGAACTGATACTGTGAATAATGAAGGGGTTTTGTAACACAGTTGATCATTGCTTTCTTTTTCAGATACTGATCTGTAACTTAAAACTCTTTCTGTGTAGCAGAAATTAAAAAACATTTATGTATATGAGTAGCTTAAATGGTTTTGAGAACAAAACCAACTCTGTTTAAACATTCAGAATAAAATATTAATCGTATTTTAGTGTTCTTCCTGAAATATGTTTTTGTAATATTTATAAATATGCGTATACCTTCATAAGAATAGGGAAGCAGTCAAAGTTGCTAAAGAAAGACACTATTTTTTTTAAAAAAAGATCTTAAATATAAACCTGGTTCTGTTTGATTCTTTTCAGTAATTAGATCTTTTGATGTCAACAAGCCTGGCTGTGAAGTTGATGACCTGAAGGGAGGTGTAGCTGGTGGCAGTATTCTAAAGGGTGTTTTAAAGGTAACCTTTTCTCTTTCCTGTCTGGAGATTTGTGATGATAACGAGTAGAGTTTTTCCATGCTGCTTAGTACAAAATGAGCCTATATAATCAAATTTATTATTTTTTTATTAGAATATAGTCAGATGGCACTTATCTTTGCTGTCTGTGCCTCACTTTTACTTTCCTGTTAAAATACTAGAAGAAGAAACACTAATTTCTATTTTTTAAATATATTTTTGTATTGTAGTCTTAACTTTTGATAATAATGATACTGATTTCACTGCTTAAAAAAATTGAGGGGACTACTTCTTTTTTCCACCCTACCACTTCTACTTGCTGAATTATTGGGGAGAATAGGGTGCAGAACTTTCAAGTGTTGTGGAAGTACGTGTGGTTTTCCCCCTTCCCTGTTTAAGTATTCTGTTTGGGTTTGGTTTTTTGGTTTGTTTTCTTTTTTTGCTTGTGAGTTACTGTCAATAGATAAAAACTTTAAACTGCTCTACTAGACTGGAAAGTAAACTATATCTTTGAACATTGATACAACTTCCCTTTTCTTTGTCTAGCCATTATTGATGCTACTCCGTTGCACCAATCAAATTAACTCAATTTTTCTCAGTGTTGTAACATTTCTAAATGAAATGTCATTTTTTAAAAATTAAAATTAAAAACTTGGAATTACTGCTAAAATTAATCCTTTGCTAAAGCAGTGTTACAAATTGCATCGAAAAGAAAATAAGTTGTTACATTGGCTGCGATACAGAGCTTTCAATATTGTTCAATTTGCAGTAAACAGTGCAGCAGAAGTCCTAGAAGTTCTACAGTAGCCCAGAACCAAGACTTGTATAAATAGTAGATCTTGAGATAAGTAAGTCTTATCTGTGACCAGTAATTAGCTTTATGTTCCTGTGAAACAACCAGGGAATCACTTTTCACTCTTGTAATTAGGTGGGGCAGGAAATTGAGGTCCGGCCTGGTATTGTGTCCAAGGACAGCGAAGGAAAACTCATGTGCAAGCCAATCTTTTCCAAAATTGTGTCACTCTTTGCTGAACACAATGATCTACAATATGCTGCTCCAGGAGGTCTTATAGGTAAGAATATTCTTTTATTAAAAGATGTATTTCTTCATGCTTATTGAAAACACTTGGATTCGTTCAACAATGAATTTCAGTCTAGTAAACAAAAAGGCTGTGAACAATTTCAAATAATTCATATATGCAGAGAGGCAACATAGGTGTGAAAATCAGATATTTAAGAAATAATTTTCCTGAATGTCGCTGGCCAACGCAGATCAGCTTGCATTAACTGTACCAGCTTTAACAGTAGAGTATTTCTTCATCTGTTTAGACGGAGCTCGCAGTCTTGTTGACATTCTGAAAGTGTTGCCCAGGTAACGGGGCATTCCCTGTGCATGCTCAGTTTGAGTTTTAGATCTTCAAATACTTTAAAATGTAAATGGGACAGCTATCGTTCAGTTACTCCTTGTGACTTTCCTTGTTGTGTCGTAGGTGTCGGAACTAAGATTGATCCCACTTTGTGTCGGGCTGACCGAATGGTAGGCCAAGTTCTTGGTGCAGTTGGAGCACTGCCAGAAATATTTACAGAACTAGAAATTTCCTATTTCTTGCTGAGACGACTCTTAGGTGTGCGCACTGAAGGAGACAAGAAAGCTGCCAAGGTCTGTACCCATTTTTTGTTCTTCCTAATTTCTCTTCTTGTGCTAAGTTGGATTAGTATATTTATTTTTTGATCTTAGATGTAATTTTGTCTCCCTGTTCATAGATGCTTGTTGCTAAACTTACCTGCCTATTTAATGTTACAGGAGAATGCTTTTCAGAGGAGTAGGAACTCGTGTCAGAGCTATTTAAAGGGGCGTAAAGTAATTGTGTCCTGAAGTTAGATATTCTTCTAAACATACTGGTAGTTATTTTCCTTTGCGATCAGCCTATTCATTTGTGCAATAATTAGTTTTATACACCTACTGATCTACTTCCCGCTTACATGCTTTTCGTAGATTGTCTCTCTCTGAAGAACTTTTTAAAGCTAAGTATTTTAGAAACACTGTAGTTGAAAAGAAACTGAACTTGATGTGTGGCACAGTCGCGTGTTCCATAGTCCCTTTTACACAAATCAAACTAAAAGATCATTGTTTTCCCTATTAGCATTAAAATCTGCTTCATGGAGCAGTGAAATGCTTCAGCACTCGCTCTACCCTGTGAAATGAGTTAATTTTTGAGAAATCACTTTGATGTATGTAGGCATAAGGGAAATGAGAATATTCAGATTATTTAAAAGAAGGCTCTAACATTCCAGTTTGTAGCAGTATCTGAGACTTTGTGCTTTAATACAGTGTGTGCAGTCATCAGTATGTTTTATAGAAAATGTAGGTAAATCCTGAGAAAGTATATCATATGAAGAACCCACAGTACTACATGCACAACATACTTACATATTTGTCTTTTCACATATAAGCTTTATCCACTGACACTGTGGTGTGATTTGTGCCTGTGTGTTTCTATAGTTTTTGCATTTCTCAGCTCTCTCTCTTTTGTGGCAGGTAGGTAGCAAAAGATACTTAATATTGTTTGTGGTTTTGGTTTGGTTTTTTTTTTTAGTACGAAATCTTACGTTGCAGAGTTTTGTGTGTCTTTCTTCAGGTGCAAAAATTATCAAAGAATGAAGTTTTAATGGTAAACATAGGATCCTTATCTACTGGAGGGAGAGTCAGTGCAGTAAAGGCCGATTTGGGGAAGATTGTGCTAACTAACCCAGTATGCACAGAAGTGGGAGAAAAAATTGCCCTGAGTCGAAGAGTTGAGAAACACTGGCGGTAAGTTGGTCTTAAACTGGTAAAGTGCCTGGCTTGTTATATGTTAACAAAAAAAAAGTACATGGATCTAATTTTATTCTAGAATAGATAAGTGTATGCTTGTTTTAAAAATTGCCCTGGATTCTCCTAACACATTGACACCATTATTGTGGAATGCTTCATTTCTGTACTTGCCTCCTTTTTCAAAGAAGTGTTATAATTGGGTAGATACCTATTAGTTAACAGACGAGGAAACATCTGAGGTTCATGGTTTGTTGCTAAACTGCCATGCTGTAAATTGAGCTGGCAGTAGGCCATCGTGGCAGAGCGGTTTGGAAATTCTAGTAATGTTAGGCCAAAGCCTGTCTTCATACCCACCTCAGTCAGTGGTGGTCTGCCTGTGGAGCTGTATCTGATTCCTCGAGCAACCTTGAAGTAAGATGAACCTGCTTTGGCGGGGGGCTTGGACTACATGATCCCCAGAGGTCCCTTCCAACCCCTCCCAGTCTGTGATTCTGTGATAGCAGGGAAATGGAGGAGGGTCGTTCTAATATTTTATGTACTATGAGCAGAGAGGAAAGAAGTATCAAGTGGATGAACCCATTCAAATTACAAAATATCTGTCTGTACAGAAGCATACGGAGGCTGAAAATTATGTTTGGTTGATGATTCATTCTAATCTTAGTGCTGGTACCTCTTTTTAGATGATTCTGAATGCTGTGTCTGTTATGTGTTCCATAAGACTACATGAATATCATAAGGACATGAGGGTATTTAGATTGGCCCTGCGCAGCTCTTGTGTAGTATAAGGGAACATAGCCATTTTTACAAAAGGCTCTACTGTATAAAGAACCACCAAGCTTTAAATATCTATGGATGCGTGTTTCTTTTTCAGATATCAACAAGAAAGTGTAGATGGGAATTCAGTATCAGAGCTAGCGGACAAATAGGGAAGAAGTTTATTCCGGGGGGGGGGGAGGAAAAAAATAACATGCCTTGAACAGGAGGGGAAAAAAATGAAAGCGGGACCCAAGCTGAGGCAGGGAAAGCAGAAGGAAGAGGGAAAACTATTTCTATTGGAAACTATACTTCGGTTTTGAGCTACAAACTGATAGCCTATGCAAATCTTGATGAGAGTCTTGTTGCTTCTGTAGATTACTTCCCACTTGAAAAACATAACCAAATTTTGCCGAAAATCCCACTTGTCTCTGGATTATGGGATGGGCAAGTAGTGGCAGCCTGCTATAAAGATCCTGGTATTAAAAAGCTGTCTTCTAAAAAAAGCTGTTTTTCTAAAAAACCAAAGAAACAACATAAGGAAATTTCTGAACTTCCAAAGGGAAAGGAGGTAGCCTGGGAAGAGCAGCATAACGAAATCCCATTGGAGTAGAGATAATGCACAGTTGGTACTGTGAGAAGGAATTTGCAGCCTGAGGTGATGGAGTACTGAAAGGTGGAAGAAAGTGAGAAAGCGAGAGACAAAAAGGATGTATAAAACAGAAAGTAAATATATAAAGAGGTTAAACAGCAAACGGCCAAACAAACAGGATACAGCAGTGATTCCAAGGAACAGTGAATTCAAAGATGGACTAGTTATAACCTAAGGATATGGTCCTAAAAAGTGGAAAGTGTTGGGCTAATGTACTTCAGTTCCTTTTCTGGTGTCCAGAGACAGGCTCTACTGCTTAGCAAAACGAATTGAGATGCACATGTGGTTTCTGTGTATCTCCTTGTCCAAAATTGGAGATGATTTAAAGATTTATTGATAACATGGACTGCCTGCTGGCTGTGGAAACAGACATAAGCTCAAATATATTTTTAAAAGTGTATTTTTCTGAGGCAACAGTGAGGGGCCTTAGTTTTACTGAATATAAATAGAGCAACTTACCTGAGAGTTGTTACCTTTATAGGTTACATGTTCATTGAGAGTTACTCTGCTTATACTCTCACTGTCATCTTGTCTGAATTTTCACATTTTCACTTCTGTTTGAAAGTACTGCAGCACTTCAGGCATAGGTGAAAGACGTCAAGCTGTGAATAGATTTACAGTCCACCAGTTGTTGTGCTGGTTCAGCCATCATCATCATTTTATGCTGCCATCAGTTGCCTGATCACACAGGCCAACGCTGAACTCAGCAACATCCCCTCACAAGT
>JAVSBS010013153.1:2696-35252 GCA_033124195.1 Coracias cyanogaster | reverse complement strand
CAGGCTGTGCATCATCCCTTGCTCTTCTAGGGTCAAGGAAGAGTGGAAGGGAGCTTGTGACATGCTGGTGATAACACTTGGGTATTTGATGCATCAGGGGATAACCAATCACAACAATTCACAGTATTTAGTGAATTTTAGCAATTTTATGACCTTGCGTTAGCAAAAGGTGGGGCATGCCTCTTGGTATAAATAGGGAGGGTTTCGAATCCTCTGTGAACAGCCCATGGGCAGTGGAGGGTTGCCAGGTTCAGCCTCACCTGTGGTAGCTTGGAGTTGGTGTCATCCCTCATGCTGCGATGCCCTTGCTGCGGGTGGGACTGGGAGAGCCAGCGCTAGGCAGGGCTGTAGGTCTGCAGTGGCTGCAGCAATGGTGCCTCTGAGCGCTCCTTCACCCATCTATTCTTAGTCACAGCATGACAACCATGCGCCCTGCCCACCCTGGCATCCGCCTGCTTTGGCCTCCTCTCACCAAGGCACTAGGGGAGGATGTGGGATGGTGATGCATCTCCTTAGAGCAGGTCTCAGATCACCTTCTTTGCTTCACCAACTTTGCTTCTTCTCATACTCTGAGGAAGAGCAGGGTCCTATCCTGGAAGAGTCAGTCCTCACACTCATGCATGCCGTACTTGTAACACAGAGATGTGAGGATCAGTCTATGAGCATTGGGGGGAAGTAACAGCAAGGGCACCCTACCCCGAGGGACAATGTTGGATGGACTTTGAGGACTCTGGTTCGTAGCCTAAGCTCAACCCAGCTCTGGCATTTGGGAGACAAGCTGCAACTCGCAGTGCAGCCAACCTGGCCCAGCTGCCTCCCACTCTGCTGCGAGTGATCCACGTATTCCTCCAGTATTGCTTTTATCACCAACACGCTTCCCAGGCAACAGTTATTTGGAAGCAAACTGACTATTAGCTAACAAATATTGGGGCAATATTTGCCTTCCGTAGGTGTTAAACAGGCCCATGCGCCTTGTCCTTCGGTTGCTGCTGCTGCTAAGCCTGGGTGAGCTGCAGAGTCCCATCCCTGCCTGGGAACAGTCCAGAAGAGCCTTGAACTGGCAGGAGAGGGGTGAGAAGGGAGTCTCTTCTCTGCTATTAGCAGCTCCCTAGCTCCCTTGATGGTTCCTTGTTACTTGTCAGCAACTGGAGGTTACCTGTGTGGACAAGTGACATTTCTTGGTCTCTCACACAAGGACAGTGTCCTGGCCTGGGTTAGAACCAAACCAGTTCTGCGTGATTTCACTTTTCAGCTCAGTCTTTCTAAGTAAAGGCACTTTCTGAAGTTAACAGCATATTTTTGCATTGTCTGAATGCTCCATGTTCAGAGTTACCACCAAGGGTTGGGGTGCAGATCAAGGCCACTGCTTAATCATCTCATGCACCACATCAGAGGGTGCAAGAGTAAAAGGCTGCACCTGCAGGGAGGAGTGGCCGGGACACAGGGCCCCAAACTGGCCAACAAGGGATTCCACTCCATGTACGGCATGTTCGATATAAAGCTGAGGGATCATGAGGGTCAAGTTCTCTTCCCCTCTGGCTTCTTCTTCCTCAGTGTACAGTATCCAAGGAGAACTCCATCCACTCTGCTTTCGGTCCTGATTCGTGTGTTCCTGAACCAACTTCCAGAATCTAGCTCTGACACCAAGGCTGCCCAAAGCAGTTGTCTGACCCCTAAGCAGAGGGACATTGCTTTCTGGGTCCTTGTCATGCACAGCCAAAAGTGCCAGTGCCACCTTCTCTGCCAGGTTTGTGGGTTGTGTTTTGCTGTCCCAGGATCCACACCGGTGGGTTCTGAGAGCTTCCCCCTGCAGGAGGCTCGGCTGGCAAGACTCAAGGCCAGCTGAGGGCAACCCCTGTCTTTTGGGGCCCTTGGGCAGGGGGCCCTTGGGCAGCACAGCCCTTGAGAAGGCTGCAGGGAGGCTTGGCAAGGGCTGACCATCGCAGCCATGCCTGCGCCCGGCAGGGCCCTGCTCCCCTGGACCCTGACCTCAGAACTGACTTTCTGACTCAAGCCCTGGCCTGCTTCACTGCCGTGGGTTTGCTGGGTGGTTACTGGGCTGTGTCTGATCCAGGTGCTGTCACCACACGTGATCCTGATCCTGGCTTGCTGTCTCACCTTCCCGGCTTGGCCCTGGACCTGTGTCATCACCAGCATGATGATCATGACTCGTGGCTGGCCCTGGCTGCCACACCTGCCCTATTCCCTTTCTTGGGTGCCATAGGACAGATGCCAGCTGACGAAGCCCCTGCCCCAGCACCCCCGTTACCCTGCCCTTGCTGCGCCCCAGTAGCCACTGCCGACTAGCGCAATGCTCAGCAGATTATTTGCCTTTGACTTGTGATGCAAAATGCATATAGAAATGACGTGGAACCTTACTTTACAGAATGTTCCAGGTGAATAAAATACGGCTTCTGCATCTGGCTGGGAGTTCCTGCTCTGCTCCTGACTGCTCTGTGCAGCCGGTGGACGGCAGGCTTGAGCAAGCGTGGCTTTCCTTTGCAGCTTGCTGTCAAAGCTTGGGGACAGGGAGTCACACAGTGACCTCCTGCATGCACCTGAGACCTTCCTGGACTGTTGACTAGGAGCTAGGTGTTGTGC
Source organism: Coracias cyanogaster (assembly GCA_033124195.1). Classification (NCBI taxonomy): domain Eukaryota; kingdom Metazoa; phylum Chordata; class Aves; order Coraciiformes; family Coraciidae; genus Coracias; species Coracias cyanogaster. Next base: position 32,651 of record JAVSBS010013153.1, on the reverse strand, counting down.
ATGTGCTGTGAACAGAGCAGATACCACTCTGGAGAGTGGGTGGAGTAATACCTGGGTTGGAGTTATTGAGGAAAGGAACTTGAAAGCTCAAGGCTTTGCTGCCAGAAGAGTCTGTGGCCAGTGGAGGATGCTTGGGGAGAAGTGTAAGGAACATGACAAGTCTCAAACACCTCCTCTAGCTGCCACACAGAGCTATTGCTGCTTGTTTGGAGACTTCTGAGATTGCGTGCAAACCACCAGCTCAGATGTTGGGCTTATCTCATCTTGAATCCCTTAATTCTCTTTGCCAACACAATGCCCTGTGGGAAGGAGGTCCACAATTTCCTTGTACACTTGTGTGGACAGATTCTTCCTTCTGGATGTTTTAAATCTGCTGCGTGACACCTTTTCTGGCTTAGTTCCTGCACTGTGAGACAGAGCGAACAACTATTGCTGCCTTGTTCCCTGTCCTTCTCATGTCCCCATCTGCACCCCATGGACCCTGCAGGAGCAAGTCACAGCCACAGGAAAATCTTTGACTTTTCTGATGGGGCAATTCACTCCAATTCTTTTTTTTGCCCAGAACAAAGCCTTTTGCCTTTCTGAGTCTAAGATAAACAAGGGCGCGGAACCATCTACGACCTGGTTGATTCTCACACCAGGCGGGCAGCTGAGGACTTCCCCCAGAAGGCACCAGGGGCTGTGCCAGGTCCAATGCCAGGAGGAGTCCTGCCCTTCCCTGCCCGCCTCCCCATGCTGCCTGACCCCTCCTCTCCTGCTCCCACTTTGGCTCCAGGGCATCCAGTCCTGGACTGTACGGCAGCTGGCTAGACACAACCCTTCCAAATGGGCTGAAATTAAACTCTATGGAGACAAGGAGCCTGGACTGAGCACGAGATAGCTCTGTCCCTCCCCAGCAGCTAATTTCTAGATTGTCAGAGCCATTTACAGATGTCTTCCTGCTGCAGTCTTCTTGTCCTGCAATACGATAGGAGCCAAAAAAAAAGTCGAATAATAAAACTGGTTTTATCCATGAGCTCTGTCTCTCAGGCACATGCTCACGCGCAAAGTGCAACAACCTCCTGTTGCTTAGGAGGCGAGAGGCGGCCATGCCGGCAAACCTCCAGATACGCTGGCAAGAAGGTGAATCACTAGTGCGACGGATTCAGGCAGACAATTGCCAGGTGGGCGCAGGGCTGGAGAAACAGAGGTACAGGAGCTGATCGGGAGGTGGAAAAGCATTAAAGAGCCTTTCATGGTTCATCTGTAGTGCAATAAATGAGACTCTTACCAAGAGCAGAGAGCATATCTCTCTGCGGTCGGCAGGAGTGTGAGTGATGTACCTTTGGCATGATCTATATGGAGGGATGATATGGTCCTTGATTAATAAAGCCAAAGGCTTCGACAGAAGCTTCCTGTGCTTCCAAAGCAGGTCATGCTGTGCATAAAAAAGGAGGATCTAAGCTCCGCAAAGCCAAAATTCCTGGTACACTGGTGCACTGTTTTTCTACTTCTGAGATTTTTGTTCTTAAAATTGAGCCTTTTCTCTGAGAATCACAAAATGGGTATTTTCATGCACTGAACATTTTAATTCTTTTTTTTATACTTTCCCCAATGATTAAAGAACCAGGCCATTTTTAATGAAAATATTTGCAACATTTTACAAACTTATTGTGAAAACAGGATGATTCTTGCATTCCTAACAAAAAGTGCGGAGATCGGCAGAGAGCACTTCCCTGTTCATTGCATGTATTAGTCACTCTTCAAGTGGAAAAAACAGATGTATAGAGATGTAAAGGGAAGCAGAGAAATAGATCCATAGGAAAAGAACACTTTGAATGGACAGATAAGGGACAGAAAAGTGGAGAAATAGGGTGGCAAAGTGTATATAAAAACAGTTCTGAGCCTAGGTAGAAATACATGGAGGGGTGGCAAAAGGAGCACAGGAGGAAGTCGTGGTTATTAAACATGTCCTGTGCACCTGAGGGCTTCATCTTGTCCCTTCTGTGGCAGACCATGGTCCACCTGCAACACTCAACTGCCCCAACACTGGACATCTCTAAGAGAAGCAACAGGTTATATATTGCAGGATTTACTCCAAAGAGAACAAGGAGCACATGCTGTCCTGCATAGGGCATTGGCTGTCCCAGCAGAGCTGAGCAACATCACCAGCCATGGCAGCAGCTGGTCTGGAGTTGTGTATAGATACAACAGATTGGACATGGTGCAGGGCTGAAGGACTTGCAGGGAGGTGTTCAAGGCCAGGTCGGATGGGGCTTTGAGCAACCTGGTCTAGAGGGAGGTGTCCCTGCCCATGGCAGGGGGGACTGAAACTAGATGATCTTTGAGGTCCCTTCCACTATTCTGTGATTCTATGATTTGTCTGAAGGGTCTTGCAGAGTGCCAGGAAAGCTCAGCCTCTTGTCCCACCGCACAAACACTTTGGCTAAAATGCTCGTAATCCAAGTTCAGAGGTGGATGGGAGACAGGCAGTGTTCAAACCCACCCGGTACCCAATCCTGCTGAGTCCTGACATTCTTTTCATTTTTCAAAATTTCACTTGGGAGACAACAATTACACTCAAAATTAATTTTAATTTCCAGACTCTTGTTTTCAGTTTTGCAGCACTGTTATTATTATTTTGATATCGTGGTCCAGCATACACATCATATCAAAAGACACATCACGGTGTGTACAACCGCCGCTCATACAACCTAATAGAATTGTTCCGTAGTGAAATGTTTTGACACTCCGAACAAGACAGGAGGAATAGCACACAGCGTACTAATTAGAGGACCAGCATTTTTCAATATATTAAATAATTATTTTAAACTAACACAAAGCTATTGTGTCAAAGTATTTCATTAAAACACAAAGAAGCACTTTGATCTAGAAAATAAGATGTTTCAATCAATGCTGAGTAAAAGCTGTTCAGAATGATGTAAAACAAATACAGTTATGTGAATAAAGCAGTGGAGGAGCTGGAATCCTCTGCCCCAGCATGTGCTGCTGCACCTTACACTGCACTGCTGCTGATGCGTCTCAAGTCATAAAAATATAAAGAAATACACTTTGTGTCCCTGGGAAAATGGTGGAATGAATATTTTATTTTCAATTTCATTTGTGTATTTTGTTTTAAAACACAATTTGTGCTTTTGTTTTCCAAACTGTATTTATTCCGGAATCACTCTTTTATTGGACAGTTTTTTCCCTGAGCTAGGATTAATTCAGGTTTCAAGATGTGGAAGTTTCTTATTAAATGTAGTTTCCAAAGTTCAGCCACAGATAGGTACAGCTCCTTGCCACCTGCCTTGCTGTCCCTTGCCTGCCCATGGCTGGATGTGGCAGGGAGAGACTTTCCTGCCTGCACTGAGGTCACACCGTGCTCTGGGCTCCCGCTGTGGTGCTTCCCCTTGGTCACGCCTGGGCTGTGACCACCTCGCCCTTAACTGTAGCACAGGGTCTGAAAATCGGTGCTCCTTGAGGAGCTCCCTTGAAGCTGGTGCTCTTTGTGAGAGCGGCCGGCACACAGGGCTGGAGGAGGTGCTGCTGGCATCCCTCCCAGACTGTCCCAGTACAGGAGGAGGTTCATAGAATCATTGAATCACTAAGGTCGGAAAAGACCTCTAGGATCATCAAGGTCAATCTTCATCCCAACATCTTCCTGACCACTAGACCACATCCTGAAGTGCTACATCTACTTGTTTTTTTAACACCTCCAGGGATGGTGACTCCACTGCTTTCCTGGGCAGCCTGTTCCAACGCCTCACCACTCTTTCAGCAAAGAACTGCTTCCTAATATCCCATCTAAACCTCTCCTGGAGCAACTTGAGGCCATTTCCTATTGTCCTGTCACTAGTTAACTGGGAGAAGAGACCATCACCCGCCTCACTGCAACCTCCTTTCAAGGAGTTGTAAAAAGCAATGAGGTCTCCTCTCAGACTCCTCTTCTGCAGCCAGAGTCTGTTGGGAGTGCTGGGATTCTACACAGACCGACAGCATCCTTAGAGAAAACAGCATCAAAAGGAGTCGTGAACAGCCTCTGACTTTCCCTTTGGGCCCTAATTCTGTTCCTTGTTCCCAGACGCCAGGCCCAGCTCTGTCAGGAGGCTGCAGTGCTATCCTGAGCACACCTTGACCTCCCTGGGAGCAGAACTGAACTGTGTGGTCCATCACTCCTCACACTGTTGGTTAGAGGACCTGTTTCCCACTCCATGCACCGTGGAGGAGCAGCAGGGAGCCTGGGGTGAGCTGCGTGGAATTCATTCAGTCCTGGCTGCTCTGGTGGCTCAGGAAGGTCCAGAGACCCTCTTTTTTGGGCTGCAACATCACAGCATCACTGTGCGCTTGCATCCTCCCAATCCCAAGCAGCAGCTCCAATACTCTTCCCATCCTGAACTGACTCCCATCCAAATATCTGCAGCACCATCAGGACAGAAGTCTTGCTGGTGGGCTTTGCACCAAGCTGTCCCCAGTGGGTTCCCAGTGGCAGCCAGGATGTCCTGCTGCCCAGCCACCCTGGCCAGGAGGCAAGCCTGGCATTTTCTGTTTCACTGGGTTTTTCATATATATGCTAAGCAGGTAATCCCAGCTAGCGGATACAACCCATTCATCTCTGTGCAGTTGAGGATCCGTCCATTTCTTTCTCCTGTTTTGCAGGGCTGTGTCAGAACTTGCTGGTGCTACCTGGAGTAGGAAAGTGCTGAAATGCTACAAATCTAGCAGTGCTTTCAGCTCAAGGACTTCACAAGCCAGATCCGTTTTCTGGGTGGTTAATAAATGGCCTATGGATTTTATTTATTTCCATTTATTCACACTTCCTATTGTTGAACCCTCAGGAATATTTATTTCAAGCAGTTTTCTGGTCTCCGTCTCTTCCTGTATACTCTTGGCATCTACAGCTTTCTTTGGCTAGGACCACCACAGCTCTGCCTCCACTTCATCACAGCACTTTGGGTTGGTTTGAACCTCCTTGTTGTCACTTCATTAGGAGTAAAGTGCTGCGAGCTCCTTCCAGGTCTAACTGCTATGCGCGCTGAAGGCAACAGAGCTGCAGTCAGTGTTCAAGAGGTGCTGTTCAACTTGCACAGTGGCTCTGCCACCTCCTTTCTTCTGCTTGTGTTTCACGGGCCAAGCTGGAAAGGGCACCGCTTCCCCAGCTGCACGGCCACCTTGGTCTTCACCCTGCACTGGGGCTGAGACCAAGCTGCACCATGGCTGTTGGGAGTAGTTTCAGATAAACCCAGCTCCAAGTCCCTGAACTGCAGGAGCTCCAGGGCATGAACATCCAGAGCTGCTTCCCTGCCCAGGATGCTGAAGTCAGGAAGGCAGCAGTGAGCTGTGCGCCGAGGCCAGGTGTCATCTGAAGGAGCTGGGAGGCCTTCAGCTCCTGAGACATCACAGCCTTCCCTGCATTGTACAGCGGCCTTTCTGTTTAGTCTCCAAATGTGCCTTGTGCGCTTTCTGTGTCTGAAAAATAAAAAAAAGCAACAAATGTGGTGTCTCCACACTGCAGGGAGATAATTAAGACTAATAATGATCCGTGCTGTAAGTGATTTTAAAAACAAAGCACAGCTATTTCTATTTCTGTTAGGCTTTTATAAAGCCTTTATAGGCTTTTACGAAGCTTATAGTTGGCTTTTGCAGATAATTAACTGTAGGCCCTAGCCTACAGGATGCTGATGTTGCACTTTCAAACCAGCCGTACTCTCCCACCCTGCACCAAGCACCTCTAGTTGTGGGACACCTCTCCATCCATTTAACAAAATGCCTCATAACGTTTATAGATTTTCCTCCACGCTGGTATTAAGCTAATTGCTCTATGATAGCTCAGTGATCCCACATGTTTTGCTTGCTGCTTCTCAGTCCCTGGAAATTCGACTTTTCTTGAGGGAACTCCAAACTGACACTTACCTGGAAGCAGCATTTCTCTTCTCTCCAGCTAAAAGCTGGTTCTTTCCTCAGCTGCCCGATGGGCCAAGCTGGGAGCTGGTTAACCGAGCAAGCCACCTGCCTGCCAGGGCAACAAGCAGGATAGCCCTGCTGCCTGCTGCTTTCTGTCAATGGCTCTGAAGGAATGCATGTATTCTTGTGTCAATTTTAGTCTTCTGACATCCAACTATTCCAGGAGAATACGTTTAACCAGCTCTCTTTCTTAGAAGAAATATGCATATTTAATATATTGAGTTAAAGACAACTACAATGAAAGTCTTGGTTGTCTACAGAAAGACTCGGGCACGATTTAAAATTAAAATTAAGAAATGTAATCCACCTGCTACTTGGTGCATTTAGCTCGCTGCTCAGATTTGTATTTTCAAGGTGCTCTGCTGTCGTGCATTTTCAGAAGTGGGTCATGTTCAACAGCTTGCCACCTTCTGCTACTTAATTCCACAAGGGATCAAAGAATTGGGCATTTTTCTGCCTCAGTTTCTCATTAAATTTTATTTAGTGTGTGTTCTCATAATATATCTAGGTGTTCCTAGAATACATGTAGATGGATGGCACACTGATGCTGAAAAAAGCACCTGTAATTGCTCTTTTGAAAAATGGTTATTCCATTTACTAAGGACAAGATAGACCTGCATCCTCTTCTGCCTGAAGGATTTGAAACATATCTAATTTGCTGGAAGGACATCCTAAAGACAATGTTTGGAGGAAATAGATAGTGGGAACCTTTGCCTGCCTAGAAGTGATGGCACCATGACACAAATTATTCAAGATCAGAGACAGAGGGCATGGAACGATTATGCCCTTCACCGCTGCTGGGAGGCTGGCACACTTATGCTTACTTTAAGGCTCTTTATGTATATTATTGTATGGAGCCTGCATAAAAATGAAGAACGTGGTAAGAACACAGGCTGGAACACCCATCTGCCTATTTGCAAATAACTACCCTCACCACCAGACATATATAATATTCATATATGTCTTTTTCCTTTGAATTTTTATTTCTTTTGAACATCCCAGATTCAGTGGTTAGGGTAGAAAGTACTATGCCATTTATTGTGTTTTACAGCCTCAGGTAAGGACACTGCCTCCAATCACTATGTGGGTTTTAACACCAGCCTGTTCACATGAAAGCTGGGCAATGTTGTTCTGGCTTGGTATGCCTTAAAAGGTTGAGCTCCTTCCAAAAAGAAAGTTTGCGGGCTTGAGCTCAGGAGAGGTCTTCTGTGCTCTGAGTAAAAAGCCTTAGCTCCAGAAGAAGGCAGTCCTGGAGACACATCTAGGGCCAGCTGATAAATGCTTTGGCTTTCTCCATGCGGTTGTTACAATCCCTAGGACTCAATTTGTGATGCCTTTTCCTTCACTTTCCAAATAGTTATGTCCATGTTACTCTTTGGGCTACAGATCAAGTCCAAGAGGATGTAACAGCAGCATGTCTCCAACTTTTAAATTTCCTTTGTGTGTGTAAGTGTGCATGCACATATGTGGGAGGGACAAGGATTATACAACAGGTCATATTTCAGGATAATGATAAAAACACTAACTCAGGGTTTTTTACCACTGTTAAACGGTCTCATATCAGCATCACAGAGCCTTGATTCAGTAGCACACTGTGAAGATTCATTACCTGGAATCTTGCCCATATTGGGGGCATCCAGCATCTGGGATCTGGCTGCATATTGACTAACTCAGACTGGGTCTCCTATCTGTGCATAAAAGACTCAGCATATTTCTGAAATATACACAAGGTCAAAACCAGGAATAAGTAGGATGAGGAAGGAGGGATCCTGCTGGTTTTGACTTCAAAGAAGAAGAGTAGAAGACTAAAGGAATTGACATATAAGAGAAAGACTTAGGAATAGAAAGGAGGGGAAACAAACAAGAAGCAAACAAGATAAAAGCATAAAAGGAGGTTATGGCTTTAAAAAGGAGAAAGTATAGGATTCATGGGAGTCATACATGTAAGAGACATTTTTCCCTTTCTTGTGCCTGTTAGAGAAAGAGAGACAATCAAATACCATATAACATTACCAAACTGAGAATATAAGTAAGCTTATTATAAAACATTTAATAAACCATCAACATATAATTCCAGATTACTATGAGAAAACAGTCTGAATACTGACTTCAAAAAGGATCAGAAGGCAGAAGCTCAGGGAACAGAGGAAAGCTTTTGCTAAAAAGCAGCATATAACTTCCTTCACACAGTGCTTAATTTAATTGTCATTGCTTGATGAACACATTCATCCCACATGCTCATATTCTCAGTCTTCTTTTGAAGGCTTAGCATACTACTGCATCATTAGGGAATCATGCTCAATACTTCAGGATAACACCTCTATTTTTCTGAACTTCTCATTGTTCTCATGGGAGACAAATATGAATCTTTTCTGTTAAAAAAATACATAGAAATGTCACAATAGCATAAAAATCTCCCATATTTTGAAGTGCTGGACAAGTAGTGACTAGCATTTGGGGAAGCATGAGTGGGAGTGGGATTCTTTCCTATTACTGCCTGCTACCTAGCTGAAAGCAGGCGGTATAAGAGAGTCTTGGGATCTGTCCTTGGACAGATTGTGTTCAACTTGGCCAGCTTTAGGAGAACACGTGAAAACAATACTGTAAACTTTTCCTGAAGTCCTAAGACAACAGCAATTGGCGTCCAATCCTTGTTTTGGAGGATGCAGTCTGAGGCAGCTCTAGGGCTCAGGGACTCATTTCTCTCTTCCGCACCCCCATGGAAGGCAGAAACACTTTCCCTAGCCCCTGTGACTTCTGCCCCATGACCCATGCCTTTCCTATTACTCCATAAATGTGTTGCCTTTCCTCCACCTCAGTGCTTTACTGGACATAAATGATGCAAAGGACCAGACCAGGCCTTACAGTAATCAAAGACAGTAATGAAGACACCACAGTAACATCACTGCATAAATATGTGATGTGATTTGATTTGGGTCGCTTTAGAATCACTGCATTACTGTAACATCATATATTTCCCATTGCCTCTTTGTACCATATATGTAGTGCAAAGGGAGCTAATCTCAATTCTCCTGCAGGGAACTTCCCTGACACTAAACCAGCTGCTGTCAGTAGGAAGATCAGGTATCCAGCTCATTCTCAGCTGCCCTGGCAGAAAGAGAGCTATAGATCTGCTACAGAGATAATCATTGTACTGGGTCCTACTAATACGTTACAGAAAGACAGTATTGGCAGAAAGAAACAAAGAATATAAAAGGCTCATCTTGCAGCTTCTCAAGGAATTTATTTGCATCTATTCAGCTATATGGTGATTTTGTATCATGAAGGTGTAGTCCACGGGCTATTGAGGGATTGGGAGATTTGCAAGAGCTTGCAGAAAAGCAAACCTGTTTATGAAAGTGTAAGCACAGCAGACGAGGGTCGTTGCCTCCAATGTGAATTTTTTTCAGTCCCCAGACTGAAAAAGAGTAGAATACCCTAACTTACAACAAAATAACTTTGTAACATGTTCACAAAAGTGACACAAAAAATCTGGAGGAAGTTTCTAAATGGTGATGAGTAAGGTGTGGAAACAGGTGAAACACCACTGCAAAAGTGGAACACAACCACAGAGATGACATACTTTGACAAATTCTTCTTCCTTACAATAGTAGTGTTGGTGTGAGTGCTTTCTAGTTTAAAAACTGAATCTGTTTTAGTATTAATCTACCCACTTGATGATGGCTTTCATAAATTTGATAAAGCAAAATACTGGATATATTTTCCTTCTTTTTTTTGAGTTGAGCATTTTTCTGTTCAAAAGATTTTTCGTTCACTTAATTAAACATTTCTATTCTTATAGACTTGTTTTTTACTTCCTACTTTGTGGGGAGGAGGACAAAGATAAGGCTGAAGATAGCACCTTTCTTCCTTTTTCAGCAATAGTTGTAGTATTAGATATTATAACACTTAAGCAGGATGTGATATTGATCTTTTACTGTTATTTGGGGCAAACATAATTATAGCTCTCTTTTGTTTGTATTGCTCAGTAACATTACAGGGTCTGACAGCTGTATGAGCATCTCAGAAGAAAAAAAGAAACTTGTGAGAAGATTGTTTAGATCAAGTCTTGTGACGTATATGCATTTTTTATATCTTGCTTTGTACTGCAGCTAACCTAGCTAGGCAAATTCACATCTCAGCTTATTTACAAATCAGCCATATTCTACTTACATATACAAGAGCTGAATATAAATTATAGTCTCCTGCTGAAATTAGAAAAAAAAATGGAGGAACTATTTAGAAAATAGGTAAGATGTTCAAAAGACTGGAAACAGAAGACTCGCAATCTTTTGCTCACTGCCGTTATCTTACTTCACGACCCTGAGAAAGTCACTTCATCTTCAGCATCCCCTCATGTTCAGCCCTATTTCCTCTGTAGTCCTTTGTTTGATCTACCTAGTTCGGCTGCAGACTTCTGGGATAGAAACCGTGTCCCTCTTTCCCTGAGAGATATCTGGTACCATAGCAGTTGGAGAGTCTAAACGGACACATCAATACACATAAACCTAATAGGTAATTCTGCCAATACATTTGCCAAGAAAAATTATTCTGAATTAAGAAAGTTTACAATAATTCATTAGAGGACTCTGACTTTAAATGATGCATTTCAGAAAGCTGAGGTTTAAAGAGAAAACATCAACTCTGCAATAGTAAGGCAGAAAATTTGGGCCATAGGAGCTTCTGTGTACCATATGTGGTGTAATACTTGCAATAGACACACTTTCCTCCTTCAAGTGAGTTGCATTGGTTTTAAAGTTCTTTAAAACTGATACAGTGAGGAGGTGGCATTTGTTCTACCAACGAGAGAACCAGCATTATAGGCTTAAATGTTACAGGCTGCTGTTATAAAACATAGTTCTTATGTTTTTGAAGTCTCTGTTAGAATGGGAAAGGTCTTGGTCTCATTATGGAGTCAAATGCAGGCTTAAAACAATGTCAATACATGTGTAATTCACTGTTGGCAGAAGAACCACTAGTGTTTTTAAAAAGTTAAGCATGGTTGTATTATGTTTCCTCAGTCGGCATTGAATGAGTCCAATATATTTGAATGAAATATTTACCTTAAAAAGTTTCTGTAGATTTCACTGTTAAGTCACGGAAGGTCAGAAAACCTGGCTGGACATTCACCCATGGCTTTGCTCTCTGTGATTGTAGCACTAGTGCATTTTGATGTAAACATGTCATTTAAACTCTCTTTCTGTTCATCCATTTGCAAAATGATTAAGACTTAACTGCAGCACCTGACAGAATATTTAAATAATTAATTAGAAAGAATACACAGCTCACAGAAAGAAGCTATTGTTAAAAGAACTACAGAACACAGCTATTTTATTGTTACTACAGATGCATAAAGATCTGCCGTTGTAAGGTGCCTATTTTTAAAGATTTGCATGGATTTCAGCTTCACAGAGAAAAAAAACCCTGACCGTTGGATATTAACAGCTAGGTTTTCATTGTTATTGTCCCAAACATTTTGCTGATTTTTTAAAATATATTTTAATAATCTATTTTATAACCTTATCCTACTTAAGTAGAAGCTGAACTGAAGAGAAAAATTAGATTTGGCTCCTTTATCTTCTTAGTTACATGAAATTTATGGATATAATCCTGTAACACTTGCTTCCTGACTCACAATTCATGGGTTAGAGGACTCAACCTTTAGGTCATTATTCAAGGTTTGGGAAGGGGCAGAGGCATCAGCACATTAAAAACATAAAGGCTGCTACACAAATAAGTAAGAATTTAATAGATTGGAGCCATAATGATCTTGTTAGAGACAAGTTATGAAGCACATGAAATGTGAGCAACTTTAGAAATGGAATAAATATAAAAATATTTCAATTAATATAGATAATATAACTTTTAAGATTTTTGAGAAGACAAGGTTTCTTGGAGTAACTAACAATAAGTCTTTACTATTTGACAAGTGTTCCACGGAGTTGATAGCTTCACTGGGTTTGAAATGGGTTTATGCAAACATAATAAATGAATCTTAGATTTTACAGAAAGAAAATACATTTTACCGGTCATGGAAATTACCTCTTTTTCTTATGGTTGCATATATAGTGCTTCAAATAGGTTATTGACTAACCTTGAGAGTAGATCATAAAAAGCTTTTCATCTCACGCTGAATTATGATCATACTTGCTCACTCCTGCACCATATTAAACAAATGAAATTAAGTGAGCCATCATAGGAGATGTCAAAGTTCAAATCAACAGCTTTTTGTTTTGTTTTGTTCTGAAAAAAAAATAATGGCTTTCTTGTCTTTAAAGGTGTATTTCAGAGAAAAAAAATATTCATAGTGTGACATAAGAAGACCCAATTCCTATATTAATGTACTTTGAATAAAAGCAGTAGGGAAATAGAGCAAAGGGTTCTGCACTTATAGAAGTAGTGCAATAGCATGAAGAGATAGCTGTCGATGTGACAAGATAAAGTAAAACAAGGAAGACACAGATGAAATAGAAGAAGAAGGTAGGTATTTGTTTGCTTTGATCCTTTCAGTGTGCTGTTTCTTTTTTTTCTGGAGTCATAGCTTAGAGAACTTTTCTTGCCTTTTTAATGCATTTTTTATTTGATTTGGATTTTAGCTTGCCTTCTGTTTTCTATATCAATCCATCAGAGGAACACTTTATAAAGACACAGAAACTGCAAAGCACCTGTAAAACTCGTCTAGTTCATCCTTGGCTGAAGGCAGGATGAACTGTACCTATATCATTCCTAGCAGAGGTTTTTGCTAACCTTTATGGAGAGCTACTTTACAAGCCACCTGGGCAATACTTACATAGGCTTTAAGATGCTAACAATTAACATTTTGCCTTTTGTTTAATCTGAAACTTCTCATAATTCATGAACTGCTTCTTTGAGTACTTTGAGATGAAATTCATCCCATCAGTTCCAACAGATCAGAAAATACCAATCTAATGCTGCAAGTACTTTCAATCTGCTTCTGTAGCAGGCAACAACCATAGTTCCATGTCATTTGTAGTTAACTTGACATTCACAACATGTCATCTTATCAAAAGAGCTGATAACGTTTTTCCTAACGTTTTGTTAGGAATACACTTGTTCCTTGACCCTCCAGTAAGAGGACTGACAAAAGCACTCCCTGAGTTCTACCTGTATCCACAGACCTCAAGAGTCTGATTTTGCATTCTTGTTATGCTGCTAGTGTCTATGTGGAAGAGCCATACTGGGCAGCGTCATGGTTGTAGATAAACTACCACAGATTTTCAGAAGCTTCCCGGATTTGTGCTCCTGGAGGCCAACGTTGTCTTCAAAATGCCTGATCCATTCATGAGAAGTATGGATACCTCTGGCCTTTTTTGTGATGTCTTGCTTTTCCTGACCCTTCCAGCCTTATCTGCTGCCTCATTTCACATCCTCATTTCAGACAGTGACTATTTGGAGGTGGAATATATCTGGGTTTTGTTACTTACTGTCTTATTTAATGATTTTTAATACATTGTCTTTAATGTTATATTTTTGGGAATGTGGATTTAAAGTAATAAGCTGTGACTCTTTCACAGGTCAACTCCAACTCAAGGCCCACAGCCCAGGCCCCAGCACTTCAGTATCTGACATACAATTTGGCTTATAAATATAAAAAAAATTCAGGAGTGAGAATATACCCTAAACCAGTAGCGTCCAAATCCAAAGATGTCCTTAAGTAAAGTATCTGTAAAATGTAAAACTAGTAACTTGAACCTTCCTGTGCTGTTGCAAGAGATCCAGAGCATTTGAGGAGTTAGAATAAATCAGACAGATAAATCAGATCTGAATTCACATAAAAACAATTGTCTAAGAAGGCAGTTGCTGAAAGTATGGATCAAAAATGCAGAAAGGATCAAGAATCTGATAGCAAGCAAGGTTATAAAGGAATGACAGAAATTATGAAATTGAATTTGGGGTATAATAGAAGAATGAAACCTAAAGACCAAATGTGACTTTTGTTTCTTCATTAATGCATTGCAATCTGCACTAATAGGTAAGTTCTCATTTATGGTTTCCGAAAAATGTTAGATAAGTTGATCACCAGATTTGGAACTGGGAATAAATGTTGCATCACAACACACTGGCGTATAGAAATTTTGGGGAATTCAGTCAAGAAGCAGAGGAAGACTTGAAACATGCTACTCTTTGTTTGTGGTGTTATTATAGAAATTTTCAGGCAATATTTTCGTCATTATGCATAGAGGGGTAGAAACCTTGCTTTTGGATAGAGGATATTTACATTGGAAAGTCTATCGATCTTTTTGCAACTCGACTTGCTAAAGAATGTAATTGCTTTGGAGGTACGTCAAGAATGTTAATTTCCGACAGTTCATTTCCATGGGAAGTCTTATGTCAGATACCATACGAAAGATTATTTTCAAGTTGTATTTTAACATAAGGAAACTCTGGCAATGATATTCTCCTTGTGTCCACAAAACTAAGTTATTTTATTATAGTCTTCTGCTCCCAGAGCTCTTGATAGATCTATTTTCTTATTTGTCTCTTCCTCAAAAGGCAATACCACTACTGCTCACCGGTTTAATATACAAACAACATCCCATATTGTATCTCTTATGCATTCTTCACATACCCTTCCCTGGCTACGAAGAGGAAGATTGATTTTCAGTTTTTTCTCCCAATTTTTCAGATCACCTAACTTAATAGAGTTGGCCCCGCTTACATTTAAGATCTACTCCTGGAGTCTGAAGCTGAATGATGCACACCACATCCACTTCGTATCCCATGGTTGTGTCTCATCTCAGATAACTGAACTCCTGCAGGGGTGCGTCCTGAAATCCATTACATTGTCTTGTCTCACTTCTAAGTAGCATTATTATAGCCTCCTTACAGCCATACTCCTCCTGCAGAAAACAAAGCAGTTTTCATAATGACTGTTGATAGCCTTTGTAATTCATTACCTCCTTTCTGAATACCTTCCTAGCTTTGTCTTACATTTGTATTTTACAAGAGCACCATTTTGAGCCATGACTATTTGCATCCTCCCTTGAGTAAGGGAGGAATCTTCAACTGCGGTAGTTTGTGTCTGTCTGGAAATCAACAAAAGTGTTTTGAGGGAAATGGAAACGTCCTTGGTGAGTCTGAAAGACAATATAAGCTACCTTTGCTGAGCAGCAGACCACTGCAAATTTTTCCATAGTTGGAAATACTGACCCATCATACATGTAGAATAAGCTTTTTCATTATCCTTTCATACTTCCTATATGATTAGGTGAACTTAACGGTCAACTTTATGTGGAGGAAATAGACTTGTATGTATATTAATTTAAAAATAAATTCTGAACCTCAGTTTACCTGTCAAGTATTACTTTGTCTAAATACATGGTCATAAATCAAAAGACAAGGAAGAAAGAAATTCCACAGGAAACAAAATAGAAGCAGAGTGAAAGTGCTGTCATACAGGAGAATAAAGGATTTCTTGAGGAAAACTATTGACTGTTGACTGCCTGGCAATACAAAGTCTGGCAAATTGTATATTTCTCAACTCACATTCAGATCCAGAGAGTGCCTGTCCCTTAAGGATATTTGCTTGAAAGAGGTGGTGATGGTGGATATACAGAGTGAATCAGGAAATACTGACATGAGGCAACAACACCTGCCAGCTGAGTTAGAAATGAGCAATCAATTTCCATCAGCTACCTCTGAAATGGCAAGTCTGGAACCACAATGGAGCTGGTGGGGGAAAAAGATACATATGGTTCTTTATTGTTTTTATTCATTACTTTGCACACTATCCATTCTACAGTCAAGAATGAGAGGGCGTAGAGGTACCAAATTAGCTTATTAGAGAATGATCCTTACAGACCCCATAATCAGGTGCCATAATCTGAAGTATGAATCAAAAAACATATATTAAACAAGCTACATAAATCATCACAGAAAACAATAAATATTTCTTGTCAGACTTTATCTTGGTGGACCATAAGAAGGTTAAAGATGCCTGTGCCATGGTTATCCTGCTGATAGAGCAGAATTAAAAAGCCAGTATCCTGTGATTCAGATAAAGATAAAAATTGCAAAATTACTGTTCCATTTTTCTTGTTTCCCATCAAAACTCTGCAGATACCCTGTACAAAATCATAAACTATATTTAATTAAACAATATCTCAGTGTCTAGAGAAAGATCTATGTGATGACTGTCTCTTTTCTTCCTGATGAAAATGCAAATGAAACCATTAATAGTTTATAAATGCAACTTAGCTAGAAGCAAGCTGATGTGCACCCAGCTTTAAGCTAAATAAAAGAATAATTGTTCCATAAAATTCATTGATGCAAAATCCCAAATAATTTTTTATTTTGGAAATGTACTTTTAAATATTCATCTTTCTCTGGGCTTTCTCTTAGGAGAAGAGCATAGCTTTATACCCTACTATGATGACACCTGAAAAAAACTTAAAGAAACTGGTAGTAACTTTTTTTCCCTGCAGAATCCTAAAGTTATGCAGTGAAATGAAAATGCTTAAGCTTTTATCTCAGAAACAGAATGCAGTTTAACAGGATATTGAATATTGCTGCAGTGCAGAATAACATATTGCGATTCTATGCAGGAAAAATACTGTTGCTGCAAGACCATGTGATGGAAAAAAAATTAAATACCTGTCTTTCCTATAGCCTACAAAGTGAATAAAAACCCCAGAGTTTGCAGTTTGCTTAGTGTATTAACCTATAGACCTCAATATTGTAAAGTGAAAATATGGATCAACTCTGACACTTCATTTTCATAGGACAAATAGAGTTTGGATTAAATATTTCTTAGGAATCTGAGGGAAATCAATAGTGTTTACAGAACTAGTAAAGCTTAGTTTGGATGCTGAATCGTAAAACTTTTGTTCATAAATTCTTATCAGTAAAGCCTTTAAGGTAAGCTTTGTTTCTAGAGTTTTGATCTTGTCTCTGTGCCTCCAATTGTGAATGTAACAAGACTTAAGGAAAAAAAAAAGTGGAACTGAACCCGGCTTAATGTGTTTTATAGATTTTCTGTCACCAAATTATTATTACTAGTCCCATGTCGACACTGTTGCACAAAGATGTCTTAAATGCAACTTCCAACCATTTGATTGAGATTTTTCTATAACAAAGTTAAACCCCCAGGTAATTATCAGTAACCTCCCTTGAATATTGAGAGACTCTAAAAGACAAGAAAACACAAACATTCAATGATCTGCAGATCTTCTCTGCTCTGAGAAAATCAAACACAACCCTGAAAGCACTTGCATGTGTAGACTGTATAGGAGGATTCACATGAAATAATGATTTAATATTTAAGATAGATGGCTAACATATTAAGATGAGTCCTTATTAAAATTCAATTTTAGAAAGGAATCAGTGATTGATAGTGTGGCATAAATAACAGAATCAAGTACATGTCTGCTTTTCATGGTGCTAGATGATTATTTTATTTTGAAAGTTCTTCCTCAGAACCACTCACTTGGAAGGAAAGGAGAGCAGTGAAGTGAGAAATGACTTAATTTCCATGCTTGCAGAACTTCTCTGTATGGTGATAGTGCTGTACACTGTAATCAACAGCAAAAACATCAGAGACTAAACAATGATCTTACAGGTCATGTACATACTGAAAAATTGCAATAATTTTCCATCTGTGTGAAACCACAGTAGTGCACTTGGTACTGAACAGGGAACTAGAACAACACAATGTGGAGAGTTCTTTAAACCAATAAAAACCTTATAAACTAATGGAGACAAAAGTCCTTCAAAATTATTTGAGAGGTTTTGAAATATATACTTCAATTTGTTTTCCATTTCAGTTACTAGAAGTTTAGGACTGGGCTATAATTGAAAACTCACTATTTTTAATGGTAGTACATCATATAAGGAGATCTGGGAGCATACCTTTATTCCAGAGGAAAATGGTGACTTTGTTTTCTGTGGATGATGTCACACTAGGTTGTGCTACTGTATTACTTTGTTTCTTGCAATACCCTGATGACTCCTGCCTATGTGACTGGTTCCATCATGAGGGTTTTTAGCTATATGACAATGGGACATTCTTTGATGACTACAACTTGTTAGGGAGGGATGGAATACACCTGTCTCAAAGAGGCAATGGAATGTTTAGCAGCAGGCTGGCCAGCTTGGTGACACAGGCTTTAAAGTGAAGAACTTGTGGTGCAAGGTCCAAGGTGGCAATGCTCACACCATCATGTCCAACCAGGGAATAAACCAGGCCAACCAGAGCGGTGACAAATGCTCCTTTAGCTACCTTCCAGGATGAGAGCCAGAAGGCCAACCACCTCAAGGCTGGGTATGACTATGGTGATTCCTCTTGCACCCCTCCTGGGAAGCCTGCATGCTTGCTTAACTCTCTGAAATGCTTGGACACCAACGCACCCAGCATGGGGAATAAGCAGGAAGAACTAGAGATCTGGGTGTGGATACAGGACCATGATCTCATTGCCGTTATGGAGACACAGTGGGATAGCTTGCATGGCTAGATTGCTGTCATGGATGGCTACCCACTTTTTAGGAAAGACAGACTAGAAAGGAGAGGTGACGGAGTTGCTCTTTATGTGAGAGAGCAACTGGAATTTATCAAGCTCTACCTAAGGGAGGGTGAAGAACTTGTTGAAAGCTTATGGGTATGAAAGAAGTAGCAGGCTAATATAGGTGACACAGTTGTGAGTGTTTACTACAGGCCACCTGATCAAGAAGGAGAAGTCTATGAGACCTTCTACAGACAGCTGAAGGTAGCCTCATGATCACGTGCCCTGGTGCTCATGGGGGACTTCAATCACCCTGATATTTGTTAGAAAGTGAATGCAGTTCAGTTCCACCAGTGCCTCTGCTAGCAGGAAAGAGAAAATGGGCAGAAGGAGAGAAGGGGCTGGATGAAGGCAGGGAAAAATATCCTGCTCTGTTAGTTAGCAAAAGAAATCCGTATAATAATTCCCAAAAAACCCTCAGTGACATCATGCCAGTATCAGCTGGCAGAAGAACTGATAAATGTGATGGTCACCTCTGCTGCTACATTTCCTCAGCTTCTGAAGGATTAATTCACTGAAAAATTTCTGTTTGTTCTGGAGAATCTGTTCTGAAATTTGAAGGTAGCTGTCCAGTTTTGGGGACTATCTAGACGCCTATTATCTGGCTATTTTAGGGAAGAGGTTACAAGTCTAATGTTTTGATGAGCAGGTGTCATTGAACTTCCATTAACATACATGAGAAAACAGTTAGAGAAGAAAAAAAAGCTCCCAGTAAATGCAAGACCTATCAATGGAGAGATGTACTGGGAAATAATTAGGTGATGTGTAAAGCTATGCCTAAAACACACTTCCGCTTTCTTTGGCCTTCACATCTGGGGTTCCTATAATATAATTTTAGGTATCCTTTAATTTTAGATAGCTACAATGCACACACCTGTGTTCAAGCCCGTCACCCTGCACTCCTCATATAGTTAGAAAAGTAAAACTTGCACATTGGGGCTGTTCTGGCATAGTTAGATCATACCTAGAACGGGTCAATTAATCTGTAAAAGTCCATGTCTGTCTCCAATAATCACAGCTCATGACATTTGGATAGGTCATGTATAGAGATCTTCAGTTGTCCAAATGAATCGTGAACCATGCCTCCAAATCCCTTTGCATTCTGATGTAGCATGGAAGGAAAATACACACCATGCTGTCCAATGGTCATCAAATTTTGCTCAATGGACAGATCATAAAATATTCGATGTTAGAAAGAATTTGTCTGACTATGCTTCTTTGTATGTCTTTTCAATAAAATAAGGGACTTGTGAGAGAAACTAGTTCAGCTAATCCTCTCACATAATTTTACTACAGTGAAGGAAGATCTCTGTCTATGAATTCATTTACCCTCTTAAATAGTTATGTTCCAAAAAGCCAAGGAGAAGAGAAAAGTATTCGTTTTCATCACAACTCCAGCTAGATCGATCTCTGTGATTTTGTGAGCTCATTTTTTTTTCCTTTTGCTGGCCGTGCTCCAAAGACAGAGACTCTGAGACAGTAAGTCCATGAAGGATAAGTGGCAGATATGAAATGATTTAGTTCATAGCTGTAACCCATGGAGTGTGTAACACTGACTAAAATGGGACATGGCTCAAGTGAAAGCTTTACTGATTTGGTATTTTCCCTTAGCAGCTCCACCAACCAATTAAAGCTAACTGCTTATCTAGAGAGAAAACTTAAAGGAGCTTTTTTTGGCTTTTATTTTTCCCATCACTACTAAAAACTAGAGAAGCCATCTGAGTCACGGGCATATAATTGTACCAGCTTAATTTATAATAGCTCATTCTGTGAAATAATTAAAATGGACTTTTGCAGTCATAGGGGAAAACAAGGTGTAAGTGATTAATAATTCTTTAATAAGAAAAAAAATCCCGATTTACTAATAGCTTTTGTGTGGTTAATTAAGGCTCTAGTTTGCAGAAAACAGTAACCTTTTAGAAAGTGGATTCCACTTTGTATAATGAAAGCAGGACTGGGAAATAATGAAGCAATAATGGTTTCCTGGATAGGGAAAGGTAGTGGATACTGTAGAGGCTGTAAAAGTCATTGTGCCTGTGATGCAATATCCCAGTAGATCTTCACAGGATTTCAAGAAAGAGAATTTAGTCAAATGGAAGAGAAATACTTAGAAATATCATCCAGAAGAACATCAGACTCTGTAAAACTTGCAGAACAGTTCTTCTAAACAACAGACTCTGTATATCAGACATGAAGAAAAGGAACTTTAAGTCATAGTATCTAGAATATTTCAGAAAGAAAAAAGTATTATCTTATTTCCCTTAATTCACACTTTATTAGTCCATTTTAAAATATGTTTTCATATTTATATGAACTTTAAAATTAAAATGGCTTACCTAGATGGTCAATTTTTGACCTGGCCCATTCCCCGAAAGTTCTGTTTATGGCCAGGAAGCCATTGTTATCTGTTTGCTCTCAATCTTTCTCTCTCTCTCTCTCTCCATATCTATCTATCTATCTATCTATCTATCTATCTATCTATCTATCTATCTCCTTGGCTGCAGTTTCTTTTACATTGAGGCCAACAGTATCATTTGATTCCAGGCTTAAAAGCGTTCCAGCAATGTAAGGGCCTGCTACTAAGCAGCTGAGCCAAGAGAAGAGTGGTTGTGACAAAATAGATGGTAGATAATTATACAAATGTGGTGGCTGTGGGAAAAGAAAACAAAGGAGGAAAATGCTCAGGTACTCAAGGTAGAAAAACAGATTCTACAATCAAGAAGAAATTATCTAAATGATTATTTATTTATATATCTATGCATCTATAGATCTCTATATCAATATACATACATACATTTATAATACTTACAAGTATGTATAGATACCAGACATATCGATAAATATATATAATCCATATATGCTATATGAATCATACATAAATGTATACTTTCTTGTTGTATATGTATATTATATATACATGTAGAGAGAAAATAGGCTGTAGCCCCAAGCTAGCTAACACCAGTTTACAAGATGGAGCTGGACAGAATTCACAGGTCAAGGCATCCAGAAGCTTGAAACTTTAAACCTGTTATGTAACCACCACTCCAGCTTTATGTATGACAGCTTTTTTCTTCGGCAAATGATACCTAGGGCATACAGGAGCTCAGCTCTCCCTGCTTTTGGAGGGGGCCCTGCTCTGCAGTGGAGTCACATGCTCCTGCTTTTGTTCCTACAGAAGCCTTAATCCCAGCCAACAAGGACAGGAGCAGAAGAAACTGTTTGTGCATCAAAGGAAACTGCTTTCAATGTGTTCTACTATCCTGCTGTATAGTCATGGTTTGGATTAGGAAATAATAGGCTGTAGGCAGCCAGGAGTCAGAGCTGAGTGAAATTTTAAAACCTTTCAAAGGCAGGCAGAAAGCTTAGAAGCTGTGCATAATTTATACCCACGTATCATCTTGCATCTCTTGATAACCCAGAACTGTGAACTCAGGAACTAAAGTAACTGCTTAGAAACATCATTGCAGAACTATGTCTGCCAGCTGTTATCGATTTAAACAATTTCTTTTTTTTTTTTTTTTTGTTCTAATCTCACATCATAAAGCAGCAGCACCCAAAAGGCTTTTATATGGGATTGGCAGTATAACTTTTCAATGAAATAAACACTTTTCACAATTTCTAAATATGACATTAATCTTGTTCCAGGGTATTTTTAGGGCTGACAACTTTTCATTATTATGCTTATCATATAGTGTACAGTGAACTAAGCTTTAAAGTAACTACAGGCAGACCTGAGTCACAAGTTTAAAGTTAGGAATTTGCTAAAGTTTTTTGCTGCCTGGAAGTGAGGATTTTGTTCTTATTCTTTAGTGAAATAAGAAAGATTAGAAAATGACCCATTATATACCAAGAAAAAAAATGTTTTACTTTGATTCCCATCTGTTTAAAGTGTTTGCACTGTTTTCAGAGTTCACTGTTTTTTACGTATAAAGCTAGTGTGAACTAAACAAAATTGTGAATAAAACAAATGGGCTTCAGTTTAGCTTTAATTTTATTTTTATTTTATTGTATTTTCTTGCATTATACTTCATTTATAAAAGTCAGTGATTTAAATGTTCAAATAAAATTTTAAAAGTATAATGAAAGTAAACTGAATAATATCAAATAAAAAAATTGTTGAACGACCATAATAGTTGAGATTACCAGGATGTTATCTCAACCACAAAAAAACCCCAAACCTATCCACGTTACCATTTATATATGTTTTTTGATCCAGGTTTCTTTGTCACTTCTAGTAAAATTACCTTTTCCAGTCCAGAATCATTATTTGTGTCTAGGAAAGATTTACGGACAATACTTATTTGGGGATTACATGATTGAAAAAAGTCTTATGATAAATGATCAGCTTTAACAGCAATATTTTGCCTTCCAAAGTGTCTTTTGAAACCAATCTTATCTGTAGATAAGTTTAATTTATCTTAAAAATGGATATTTTAAATGTAGAAATTATAAGAAATACCTCATCAAAGGCTATGCATAGATACTTAGACATGAAATCTGGAGGAAATGCCCGTGTCCAGAGAGAACAGTTCACAGATGGCAGCAGGTACTGATGACATGGAGATTGAATATATTTTTCAATGGCATTCACCAAAGGTAGTACTCATAACAGGTCTTTAAGACTGACTTTCCTATATCATCCATAGTATAGTTTTTGTCTCCATGGTATTAAGGGTATACCGATATTACACATCTGCTTTCTGTGGTTCTACTCACACAATATTTTTAAGCTATTCTTTGAAGGACTAGATTCAAAATACACCCATTTCAATTACACCAGTTCATCATATCACCACACAAAATTGTCTATGAACAGAAAAGTACGTTTTGGACAGAGTTTCCTATTGTGACAGACAATAAGCATATCTAGCTGGTTTGTGCATAGTAGTGTTTCTCCTGCTAAGAGCTACGAGCAGTTCAGCTGAAACCTGTTGGGCAGCAAAGTGTGCCAAAAGAGCAATTTTAAAACAATGAGTTGTCAAGTGGCATAAAAACAGCCTCAACCCCTCAAAAAGTATATAAAAAAGGAAAGTGCATTTTTATTTGATAAATATCAAGTGAAAGACAGATCCAAGAGAAGCAGATGGCTTAGGTAACTGGACGTAATTTTGTAAACAACCAAATATAATGTGTTATAAAGTGCTAGCAACCCATATGCTGATACACAGCAAAGACCCAGAAGTCTCAAACTAAGCCAGCTCTCTTCTTAGTTTCCTTTAGGTTGACAGCCTGAATTTTAATTTTCTTTTCTGTCTTTGATTTCTGGTTAGGCTTCAGCCTAGTGATTTTACCATACCACACTGGTAGTCAGTCATACAATTCTGATCATTACCTATAATGATGCAAAAATTCTATGTATCCTGCTCCTAGTCATGGCAGCATGGTCTCTGCTGATTCCTGTGCTGCATTCTCTGGTGTAACTTTTATTGATCCAAAAACCGTTTGCTGTCCATGAAGACAATGAATCTGGAAATATGTTCTCATGTGCTGCCAGAGCCTGCCTATCAGAATGCACAGGATCCTGCCTGCCAAAACTCACATTTGGCAGCTTTGTGTTAGCGTAACATCAGTTCTGGCCCAGAGCCCTGCAGACAGTCAGCAAGGAAACTGCATGGAGACAGAAAGGAAGACATTATTCATAGGCTCATTCAAAAGTGGTCTTTAAAAGGCCGAGTTTTCATATCCAAAACCATTCCTCTAGGAGCAGTGACGTTCTTAAAATGGTGATGCAAGAGTTGAAGTGCTCTGATCCCTAAACACTAGGGACTAATGGTTCTACAGTGAAAATCTTAAACTAAAGCCAGAAGCTAGTGACTGACCAGGACAAATCTAGGAGGTTGATGTGATGTATTTTCTATGACAATTCCCTCAAAAGAGATGTGTATCTAAATATTCTAGCATGCCTTGCTCAACAGCCCTGCAACACAGAAGTTAACAGCACTGGGTGACACAACACGTCATATTACTCTGGGAAATATGTGAAAAGAAGTAACGGAGACTTTCAAGTAGGTAGATGTGGAGAAGAAAAAAAAATCCAGTTTAATAACATTGTCTCTTTACAGAGATTAGAAGCAAATCTGGCTGCAGTCTGAGAGTTCATATCACTTTGGTAACTGTTCAGCTAGGGCCCATAACAGAACGTAAAGTTAGTTTTGGTACAGGTCATTCTTATACTCCCAGTAGTATCACTTTTATCGAGTTTCAGCCATCTGTTTTGTACCCAAGGAGTCTAGTTGTACCTTGTGAAGAACTACATGTGATGGCCATTAAAGAGTTAATACATAGCCCTCCTATTTGCTGAAAAGTAAGTTTTTTAGTTAGTTTTGTCCTCTACCAGTCATACAACACAGGTCACATTCAAGGCCA
The DNA here is from genome assembly GCA_033124195.1 of Coracias cyanogaster. Lineage (NCBI taxonomy): Eukaryota > Metazoa > Chordata > Aves > Coraciiformes > Coraciidae > Coracias > Coracias cyanogaster. The sequence continues at coordinate 7,824 of JAVSBS010013153.1, read as the reverse complement.
GCAGAAAAATGAACCAGAAATGTTAGTTCCACTGACTGTAATGAGGTGCTTACTCAATATCAGAACTATCAGCCAACATTATATCCGTGTTGCTTGCTGAAAATTCAGGATAGAGCTCAAACTAGCATTTTTACATTTTTAATGTTTCTTTTAATTGGGAGAAGAAGATGGAGATAAGACCAATCTGAAGAATGGCTTCAGAAGCAACGGACCATTCCGTGATGATGGCAGGACTATACATCCTTTTAAGTGATCTTCAACAATCTGATCATAGCTTCAGGCATTCCTTGCTGGACTTTGCTGTGCTTGTTGAATGACAAGCCATGAGAAAGCAGGGATCACACAGAGGGCTCTATTTTTCTGCTGGGCATCAAACATTTGGACAGTGTCTTAATTCTAGAAATGACAATCAAGTCACCTCTTTGTCTTTGACTTCCACTTAGAAATAGTTGCTTTATGCAGATTATTTAAACATGGCTAAAATTGGTTTTGGCCTCTGAAAAGCATGAGTTTTTTTCATACTGAAGATAAGCTACTTATGCTATAATTAGTAATGATGAGTAACCTATAAATAAAGAGCAATATGAAAATTGCGCTATTTTTTGCAATGACTGAAATCTACAGCATCAAAAAATACAGCTAAATATATGGAATTTCAGGTTCCATGACCATCAACATTTTACATTACAGAAATAAACATACTAACATGGGTATCAACTATAATTTTAGAACAGTGTGGGGAATGAACAGGCCTCTACAAACAAGAGCTAAAACTTAATGGAAAAGTCCTTATGTTAGTATAGAAGGTGTTCATTTTTTCTTGGTATAGTTTATTCCTGGAAGGAGAGGTGAATAGTATTTTTATGAAGGGCACATCTTTTAACGTATATAAATAGAATGTACCCATATCAGAGTTCTATGATATTAAAAGTACCATCCCTTAACCAGGATTATTGAGAGCTTTAAAAGCTGGCTGAAAAATTCCGTGCTTACAGCAAGAAAGAAATAGCACTTGTATGCTGAGAAGAAGACTCTGTTGTCCTTGCTTATTTTTCTGTGAATAAAAAAAAAAAAGGTAACTATTGTAACAGAAAGCATTCTCCATGGTCAAGTATGCTTTGTTCCTTTAAACTGATTTTTATCAGAGGTTAATGCATTAAATTTTCTGTTTATGCAGTTAATAAAAAACAATGTTGTGCGGTCTTTTTCCCTGTAGAAATTACTAAACCTAAACTTGGACATTAAAATATTATGAGGGGAGCTAACACTTTAAAAGATATTCCCAAAATGATGTGAAATAAGCAGTGCACCAAATTTTTTAAAATACAATGCTCAGAGTGAACACTTGATGAAATTCTATTTAGGACTAAAGTCATATTTTAGAAAACCACAAGGAAATGTGAAGGTGACATTGTTGACTCTACATCCATCTATCAGTAAGATAGAAGGCTGTTTCATGTAAGCATAAAGCACAATAAGCATTGTAAATCTGCACATTAGATTTCACACGTGTAGTAAATGTTGTTTATTGCTTCAAAATTGTTTGTTGATATTTAATAATATATGACCTGTGACTAAGAACTTCTTACTTAATGTCTTTGAAACTCAAGCAAACTTATCTACATTTCTGATGTTAAAATACCATCTGCAATTAATATTTCAAACTCCTAGTATCAGAGTTTTTAAACCCCCTGAATATTTTTAGGACATGGATTATAAAGAAAGTGAGCTTAAAGTTAACAGTGAAGAAATTCAGCACGTTAAGTGCCTATTAAGTGCCTTCACTGCAGTTCACCGAATCTCCTGATTCAATAAAGCAATGTTGCCCCAGATGAAATGCACAGTAGAAAGGCAATGTCAGAATGATGAAGGCATGAGTGGCAGTAGACAGATCTGAATTTAGAATAAAGAAATTCTCATTTCTCTGCAGGCAGAGAAAGATCAATAAGGCCGTAGTTTTTGCTTGTGTTTCCAAAACCAAACAAAACTCCGGCTTTGTTAACCTTGTGGCCCAGAGATAAGCACAAACTTTCAGACAGAGAACCTGCTATTTTATCTTGCAGATTTCTCTGTGCAATGTTGCCCTACTTCTAGTGAAGGGTCCCAGCTCCTCTCTGACATCGCAGTTTCCAGAGACCAAGAAACAAAACAGCAGTTCCAGTGGCAGTGGTCCTGCAATGTTGACCTACTGCAGTCACTGAAGCTCAACCACCCTTCTTAACTTCATCTAACCCTGCACGCAGTAGTCACTTCTTGAGATGAACAGGTAGGATTACAACCCCTTGCACAGACACTAGTCTTGGAGAAAAGAACTATCTGTGTCTTGAGATTGCTCCACAGGAGAAGACAACGGTCACACAAACAATCTCTAATCATAAGGGCTAGTTTGTCAACGTGCCACTGTGTTTACCTTGTCATCAGTTTCTCAGAAAGTTGACAAGTCCCATGTTACCACAAAGCTTTCTCCAACGAAGCCACCAGATTTGCCTTTCAGGACACTGGTTGTTCACAAGGGTGCCTGTTATAGGACCATATCTTTCCAAAATGACACTTTGAAAGTAGCAGTGTTGGGTGATCTTTCTAAATAACAGTAAATGTGCATTTGAAGCTTAATATTATGTACAGAATTGCTTCAGTTCACATATCTCTAGGATGGTAGAAAGATGATAGAAAGATCCTTTCTAAAATAAAGTACATAGCATTTCACAACTGAAGGCTCAAATCATGATTCAGTTCTTTACCACTGATTTTCCCACAGCTTTAGTTTTTTGATACTGCATTTTTGGTGTCAGTACTTTACAGGAATAAATAGTGAGAGCATCAGATTTGTATGGTATGAGTGACATAACTTGTAATTGGATACAGTTGAGCATAGACCACAGATAGTCAGACGTATAATACTGAATACTGAATAGCATACTGACAATTCTGTTATACAGTGATACGTAGATCTGGATTTTTCCAGCTTTTTGAGAGTGCTTTTTATTTGATACATATTCTTTCATGGTACCCACTGGCCTAGCATATGCAGATTTTCATCTGGGCAGGAGCACAAAATGGACCCTAATTACTTGTTTCCATAACTGTTTACTCTTGCTGTCACAGATTACAGCCACTTTGCAGTGTCCCACCCTGAAAGCTGAGATGCATTTGCCTAGTAACACTTTTTCTGATATTTTACTACCCTTTGAAAGAATTTTTGACGTTTCTGGGAATTACAGCCAGTGGAAAAAGAAGCAGTTACAGACCATGAGGGATGAAGATATGTTTCAGATCTGTCATTCTATTCAATTCTTGTAGTTTGGAAATGAATCGGTTGTACTTGAAAAAAAAAAAAAAATTCACTGTGTTTGCTGACCTAAACCTAAATCTCACTCTCTATAATCCACAAAATCATTGCAGAAAAGTATAGAGAGAGTAAGGGTAACTGTACAAGTCCAGTTTGTGAACAGGCATGTTTTGCAATATTTTCACCAAAGCGTGAAAATCAAATGAAATGAAATTAATTCCATTCAGGCATCGTCATTTACTTTTTATGTCAGATTTATATATAGACTAAATCTCAAAAAAGTGAACCTGCATCTATTTGTGCTTTCACATTTTGTGTAAGGTTATCTACATGCACATGTGTTGGGGAATTTAACTGCGTATCCTTTGTAGAATACCTCAGGTTGTCATTTCACACTGGCTTTGACTTGCATTTTAAGTATGAAAGTCACTACTTGGTCTTCTGGGTGTGTCAGTATGTCTGTGTGACTTACAACATCATGGCTTTTGCTGCTGTAAATATTCTGCATAACATCATATGTACATAACATAATGTGTACATTATCATTAGATACAATTAATTTTTTTTTATCTGAAAGATACAAAAATGCAGCATTAAAAAATGCTGTGGTTATAACTTTTGTATTCAATAACCGTGAATCTGTAGCTATATGTACTGATGTATCTAGGGATAATATGACATATCTAGAAATAATATGACAGCACTTGAAATACTGATGGAATAAGCTCCAGAGCTGGTTCCAGACATGTAGATTAAATAAAAATACAGAAAAAGTCTCTTTCTTGGTCATCCAGCATGAGCAGGAAAATGTAGGTAAACCCTTTGCTGCCTATATTGATTTGACTACATCTTTTTTGTCTATATGCCCATAACTATGTCATTGCACTGCCAAAACTAGTGTACCATGATATCTTCCCTGTCTTACATTCATTAGCTAGCTTTACTTGATTTCCTTTCACCACAAATTGCTGTTCACATTTCCTGCTTCTGATCTTTTTTCTCCCTTTCCCCCCCACTCACTTGCTCTTTTCTTGCCTCTCTCTGATCTTCTGCCTTTTGAGCTTCTCACATCGCTATTTTTCCCATGTCTCTTCCTATGCTTAGAAACATTTCTCATTCCTTGTTCATGAAAGCCCTGTCTCCTCCTTCTAAAAACCAATTTCTTTTATCAAGACTCCAATATTTATTTTTATACCAAAGCTATTTTCAATCTCAGATGATAAAATTTATTAATTTATACAAACTAGAACTGTAATGAATTTTTTTTTTTTTATTTTTAGAAATAAATGTTGTAAGTCTTTTATGTATCTAAAAATAAAGGTTTACATAAAACACTTTCATAAAAAGATGGTGATTCATCTCAGGTCCTCTTTCCAGCACACACCACAGAAGTACACAGCTGCCTTTTAAATGGATGGAAAAGGCTACAAAGACATAGAGATCTCTGATTCCTTTGGAATAAAGCTCATTATCAGTTTCATTCTACAACATAATTTTTAACCCCAGCAAGATAGTTTCATACTTAACATTGCAGCAAAATATTTATGTTTTCATAGATGCTTGCACAGATACTTATGGTGTCTCTTGCTTGTAAGCCACAAGAGGACAAAATGTACACACAAAGAGGAAGCAACAGAGTGAGTATCATAGAATCATAGAATGTTAATGGTTAGAAGGGACCACTGGAGATCATCGAGTCCAACCCCCCTGCCAAGCAGGACCACAGAATCTAGGGCAGGTTACACAGGAGTGCATGCAGACAGGTCTGGAAAGTCTCCAGAGAAGGAGACTCCACAACCTCTCTGGGGAGCCCCTTCCAGTGCTCTGGAACCCTCACAG